>JADRCH010000033.1:12436721-12446751 GCA_019843965.1 Rhynchomys soricoides | reverse complement strand
GCTTGAATCTCATGGAGGAAGGCCCAAGCAAGGATGCTTGAATCTCACTTAGAAGAAGGAATAAAGTACTTATAGGGGCAGATGGAGGGAGGGATCTGGATGGGAGAGGGGATACAGAAGGGATTGGGTGGGGTTTTCAGGATCAGGTGTGGACAGGGACAGGAGTGATGGCCAGATGGCCATGAGAATAAATGGAAATCTGCAACTGATAGTGGTGGGGAGGTTGGGGGCATCTCAAGGATGTGACAGAGACCTGGAAAGGGGAGGCACCCAAGTATCAATGGGGGAGACCTTAGCTGTGACTCACAACATTGGGGATATGAAACCTGAGGAGGCCACTTCCTGTAGCCAGGCAGGAACCCCAGTGGAGCAATAGGGATACCAACCCATCCACAAAACTTTCAATCAATCCAAAATTTATCCTGTTTACAAGAAATGCAGGGACAGAGGATGGAGCAGAGACTGAGGGAATGGCCAATTAATAACCAGCCCAACTAGAGACCCATATCCCATGGGCAAGCACCAGTCCTTGACTCTATTAATGATACTTTATTATTCTTACAGACAAGAGTCTAGCATGGCTGTCCTCTGAGAAGCTCCACTCAGCAGCGGACTCAGACAGATGCAGAGACCCACAACCAACAATGGATGGAGTGTGGAGACTCTTATGGAAGAACAGGAGAAAGGATTGCCGCCCTGAAGGTGTTAAGAACTCCACCGGAAGACCAACAGACTCACCTAACTTTGACCCTTGGGGGTTCTCAGAGACTGAACCACCAATCAAAGAGCACACATGGGATGGACCCAGCCACACCCCAACCTCCACATATATATGTAACAGATGTACAGCTTGATCTTCATGTGGGTCCCAAACAATTGGAGAGAGGGCTATCCCAAAAGCTATTGCCTGTCCATAGGAGGTTTTCTAGTCAGGCTGCCTTGTCTGGCCTCAGTGGGAGAGGATGTGCCTAGCCCTTCAGAGACTTGATGTGTCAGGGTCGGGGAATGCCTGAGGGGGGCTGTCCACTCTCTCAGAGAAGTAGGGGATGTGGGGATGGGGGAAGGATTGCGTTGGGGGGGATGACCGGGAGGAGCACTAAATGGGGTGTAAAAAAAAAGAAATTTAAAAAAAGAATAAATAGAACTAACACACACACACACACACACACACACACACACACACAGAGAGAGAGCGCACCCAAGTGTGGTAGCACACACCTATATTCCTAGCGCTCAGGAGGCTAAAGCTGAACAAACCAATACAAAGTTAAATTCCAATAATTAAGTCATTATAACGGTTCAGTAGCTCATCTAAGTACCTCTTAGTGACAAGCCTCCAAAAGCCATTAGTAAAATCTTTGATCTCCCTCAAGGCGGAAGGCCCTGGCTGTCCACCACAAAGCAAGTTTAGTTTGCACTCAATGCCATGCCTTCTCTTTTACAGACTTAAGTGCAGAGCATTCCAAACCATTGCCATCTTCGCTGCTAATACGTCAATACAAAGCCCCCTGCTGCAGATGAAACTCTGGGAGTCAGGGGGGTTGCTTTCATGACACAGCTCAATTAAACAGAGGAGACAGCATGGACCAAGAAAGCGAATCTGCTTTCTAAGAGGCTAAATCAAAATTGGGGCATGGGCTGAAAGGAGGGGAAGATCCAATCTGTGCCTGCTTTAAGCTCCAGAGCACAGCAAAACTGTACATATGCTCAAAAATGTGCAAGTTGGATACACAAATCACAAGGATATTATTTTCACACATCGATGGAATGGCTCCCTTTCATAACAAATGTGCAGGGAAACAACCTCTACATGAGAAGCATGTTCCCACGAATTCAGAGCCTTGGGTACAAAACGTAAGAACCATCTGCTGTACTACAGACTATTCTTGCAGCCTTCGCTATTGTACAAGGGACCCAGCAGGAGCAAAAAGCATCAGTACGTACACAGGTGGCACAAATGGAACACCACAACACAACAGAACTCCACAACACAACCGATCACCACAACACAACAGAAAACCACACAAAGAACTCCATAGGTTGCTGGCCAATGAGAAATACGTGTTCTGAAGCATTTTTTGATATTTGGTGCCACAGAGCCATGCTACATTCCAGCTTTCCTTCTAGATTTGGTGCTTATAAAGTAACAGTAAGGACATAGTTGAAGAAAGCAAAATTTTATGCATCGATTATATGGAACACAAACGAATATTAACAATTCGTAATGTACATAGAATTTAATTATTTTCTATTCTGTATTTTGGAATGACTGCACTCTTTGGTTAATGGTTCCCAGACTTAAATTGGGGAGGGGGGGAAGTAGGAATGCCCAGAGGAATCAAGAGAGCCAACTGAGTTGCCAAAGTATTCATTTCGCCAACAGTAACAATAACAAAAGTCACCATTTCAGTACGGAAAGGATATTTCAACACCAATAAAAAGGGGAAGTTCCTAATTTCAAAACAAAAGAGAGCTCTTCCTAAGAAATACACTGGTTAACCACAGAGAGTTTAAAACAATATCATCATAGTTTAATATAAATACAGAAACATTTACAAAGAGTTCAAAGTCAGCCTGGTCTATATTGAGAATTCCATTCCAGCTAAGGCTACACTGTGAGACTCTGTCTCAAAAATAAATAAGTAAAATATAAATACATAAAAAGTAGTTACTGAGAAAGACACCCAATATTGACTCTGGCCTCAATATGCACATACATACATGTGCATGTATACATGTGTATACATGCATCTCCCCAAATGTGCTCACTCTTGTACATACACTTGTGCACAAATCAAAAAATTCTGTCTCTTATGAATGAGAGTGAAAATACGAATCTTGACACTGTGTATCGGACGGATGTTCTACTTACTGTACCAAGAGAAAACCTTGACTGTTTTAATACCCTTGAAACCGTCAAGACAAGCTAAGAAACTAAGGGACAGCAGCTCCCATGTCCCCAAGATGTTTTCTTCACTTGGCAATAGGAAGGTAAGCAGAAGCAGGCCAGAAAACAAGCCCATAGCTCCCCATGAAGTCTCACCGCTGTTTCACACTTTTTTTTTTGTTTTGTTTTTTTGTTTTTTTCCAGACAGGGTTTCTCTGTGTCCTGGCTGTCCTGGTACTCACTCTGTAGACCAGGCTGGCCTTGAACTCAGAAATCCTCCTGTCTCTGCCTCTCAAGTGCTGGGATTAAAGGCGTGCACCACTGTTTCACACTTTCAAGCCAACAACATCACTATGGCTTCCTTGCCTTTGAGTGGGAAACTGGGAATTTCTACAACAGGGGTTCTGAAGTCAAGTAAAAACTTCCTCCCTAGCTGGAAATGGTGGCACGTGACCAGTAATACCAGCATCGGGAAGATAGAGGCAGGACAATAGAAAGTTCAAGGCCAGCTTGAGCTACATGATGAGTTTCAGGTCAGTATGGGATACATAGCAGTCTCTCATCTTAAAGTTAATTTTGAAAAAGAGAAGAGAAATAAATAAAAAATGAAAGTTCTGAAGCTTCACAGAGAGAAGAGCTGAACAAATATTCAGGCCACTAGATGAGAAGAATATGAATTTATACAACTATATTTTAAAATTTGTGATTGTGTATATGTGTAATGAAGGGCATGGGTATTGTGATGTGTGTTCATGTGTGTATGTGTGTGTGTGTGATAAACAGACAGACAGACAGAGACAGACAGACAGACAGACAGAGGCACACAGAGAGAGACAGACAGAGACAGAGAGACAGAGAGAGACTGACAGAGATCGATAGACAGACCGACAGACACGGACACACACAGAGACAGAGACACACAGAGAGAGAAAGAGAGAGAGACAGACAGACACAGACACAGAGAGAGAGAGAGACAGAGACAGAGACAGAGAGTTCTGGGTGGAGGTGGGTGCACTCGCCATGGTTCACGCGTAGAGTTGGCTCTCTGTGCCTTCACTCTGGCTCTAGGAATTGAGCTCCAGGTCTCCAGGTGTATGCAGCATGCCCCTCTACCAACTAAGCCATCTTACTGCTCCAAAATTGTATCTTCCAAAAGCTGGAAATCATTAGCTAAATCTAATAATGAAAGTAAGTTAGTACAATGTCAGGCCACTTGCTGTTGCTATAACTGGGTACTGCCAACAAGGCTACTTTAGAAAGAATGAAGGTTTGCTTGGAGCTGCTTAGGAGCTGTGACCCTGGGCAGGGGCTGGCATATGCAGGGCCCTCTTGCTGCTCCCTGCTGTGGTTTTGGAGGGGTCATCCCAGGGTCAGATAGACCAAGCCTGGGAACTCAGAACTCTCTTCTCACCACACTGCTCTGCCACTGCAGGGCCCTCAGAACCACGCACCCATCCCGTCTTAATTATTTCCCAAAGAATCCACCTCCAATGATGTCTGCATCTCAGGGCTCAGCTTCTAAGATCAGAGCTTCAGGAGACACATTCATTCCACACCACACATGTTTGATAACTACTGTGTAGAAACTAGTTACCTCTGATTGTATTTATCCAAGACAAGATACACATTAGTCTACACACCACATCCTTGTTAGTTTTAGAAGATACATATAAACACACACACATATACACACACATGCAGTCACACACATATACATACACATACACACAAACACCCACGCTCACATACACTCACACACATAGGCATACACACAGACACACGCATACACACATACACACTCATACACATAAACACACACTCACATGCACACACATACACACATGCAGACATACATACATACACATTCATATACACATGTTTACACACACTCACACAAATACACACATATACATACATACACATGCTTACACACACATGCATACACACAGACACACAGACAGACACACACACTAGCATGCACACATACACACACGCAAACACATATGCCTACACACATGCTTACACACGCACTCATATGTATACATGCATACACACAGACAGATAGACCACACACACAAGCACACACACACACACACAGGCACACACACACACCATCCAAGAGAAGAGCGGCTGCAGAATGAGATACACTCAGGCATTTCCTATTGGGTTTGGGGCCCTGGTCCAGTTCATCACTTGCCCCACTGTTCCAGCCTCTTTCTCCTTCCCTCTCTTTCCAATTTATTTTTCTCAGTGTGTTTTGACAGGTGAAGCTGCTCATGCAAAAGCCATCTAATAAAAATACAGGAATGCCACCTTTGCCTCCTTTGCCTCCCGCTGCAGAGCGTGTGAAGCCTGTGCCCTCTACCCTTCAGAGGAGCTCAGGAGTGGCAGGAGGGTTGTTTGGAGCTGGAATGCTGTCTGTCTGTCCTCTGTCCTCTCTGTTCAGAGTCGGCTCCCCATTCCAATCCCCAGGAGACTCAGTGTGAGCACTTGAGGCTTCTGCCAGCTCAGAGGAGTCACAGCAAGGGGGACAGGGGCTGTAATCAGCCCATCCTATTTATTTAACTGCAAACTTTGTTCTTTAGTTTTTATAAAAAGCTTCATTGTTACATCCAATCGAAAGGAATTTAGCCTTTAACCTGCAGTTTCCAACTCCCCATGCTAGGAAACTTTCTTTTCTGATAAGGGGTCGCCTGATGGAATTCTCTTCATTTCTCTCTCATCCTGAAGGTGAGGCAACCCACTGAGATGTCTTTTAGACCTCTCATCAACTAAAATAAACACAAGGGCTCTCTGGTAATATATCCACACAAACAGAATCTCCTGTCATAATAACGCACAGAACATAAAAAGAACAAGATCAACAAGGCTTTAGTTTAGGGGTGTGTGTGTGTAAGTATGTGTGTGAGTGTGTACGTGTGAATGTGTGTGTGTGTGTGTGTGTGTGTGTGTGTGTGTGTTTAACTATTTCCTTTCTCCATCTGTTCCTAAATGCCCTTTGCTTCTTGTTTGGAAGTTTTATAAATTTATATAGTGATTTTAGATCATTCTCAGGCCCCATTCCGTTCTCATCTTTCCAACAAGCCCTTCTCTTACTTCAGTGTCTCCAAAGCACAAAGAGTAGCACAAAAGATGGGACAGATAGAATTTAACAGTCAGATAGCTTTTTTATTTTTAAAGACACAGGTTTGTTTTGTTTATCTTCACCCATAGAGCCAGACCATATTCCTTCATCTTCCTCTAAGGATCACAATGGAAGAGACCCAAGCCCTTTGTAATGACTGGGTGCCCATATCCCTGAAATCGCTATATTCCCCCTGCAGGTGATGTGCTTCAGGGGAGGTCTTTTGGAAGTCATTATGTCATGAGGAAGCCACTTTCCTGAACAAGACTCTTATCAAAGAGACATGATTCTACCATGGAAAGTCAAATGAGAGATGATGCCTCTCATCAGATACTAGGTCTCCTGGGACAGTAATTTCAGACATTCCAGTCCTCTGAACCATGAGCAACTTGTTTTGGAGGGAGGATTGCATTTTTATCTATTCCTCTTATCTGCATGTTTATATTGCGGCTGCACATGTGCCAACATGTGTGTGTGAAGGTCAGAGGACAACTTTCAGGAGTCAGTACTCTCCTTCTACCATTCCGTTCTGAGGGGGGAATTTTAGGTTGTTGGGCTTGGTAGATATTTCCTTTACTCTCTGAGTCTCACAGGCCCACGGGCAAGTCATTTGTGCATGGTATTTTGGTGTGATGTAGTGGCATGTGTGTGTGTGTGTGTGTGTGTGTGTGTGTGTGTGTGTGTATACATGTGCATGAATGTGTATGCATGTATATGTGTGTATGTATGTGTGTATGTGCATGTAGTACACACATGTGTATATGTGTGTATGTGTGTGCAGTGCACATGTGTGTGTATGTGTATGTATACATGTGCGTGAATGTGTATGCATGTATATGTGTGTATGCATGTATGCATGTGTATATGTATGTATGTGTGTATGTGTGTGTGTAATAAAGTTTGTTAGTTCTAAGAGATGAAGATACTCCCTCCATGGATGATTTCCACTGAAAATTTGAGAACCAGGACCAGTTATGGGACCAGTTGAGCATGGTGGGGCTGGACAGAGAAGAAAGGAAGTTAGACCAGAGGAAAAGGGTCTCCCTATTGCCCTTGGAGGAAGGTTCTCACGAACCGACTTCACCAGGTCTTCATACTCCTCAGAACCTTAGTTGCCACCTAATTTATTAAGATACATGTATGTGCGCACGTGTGTGCACATGTGTGAGTATGTGAAACTGATGGTCTAGATTTTGTTTCCTTTTTAAGTGCATGTATGTATGTGCATGTATTGCATTGTGCATATGAGGGAGTGGGTGTGCCTGTGTGCCTGTTGTCAGTGTGGATGCCAGAGGACATCCTCAGAAACTCTGGGGAAAGTATCTGGCCTGAAGCTCACTGATTAGGGCAGGCTGGCTGGCCAGCAAGCTCTAGGAATCTTCCTGCCTCTGCCTCCTCGATGCTGTGATCACAAGTGCGTACCACGGTACTGAGCAACTTCATGCTGGTTTGGAGATTGAACTCAGATCCTCATGCATGTGAAGCAAGCATTTTACTAACTGAGCTAACCCACCCCGACCCCTGTTTTTGTTTGAAATTGTATAAAAAGTTATCATGAACAGTCACTTGCAACAGCTCTCCCTAATTACATCATAATTATTATGAGTACATTATTTTAGCTAAGTCTTCTTCATGCCTTAGCAGGATGAAAATGAAGATGCAGTTGATCAAGTTGGCATTCTCAGCTGAGAAGGACTTTCCTCTGTAATCCTACAAGTTATTGAATTTGTTTCCTTGATTCATGGCAAGTAGACTTACTTCTTTGGAATCTGCAGTTGCCTCTGAGACCTCCTAGTGGATCCACTAAGAAAAGAGTATCACATGACTTTGTACAATCACTGGAGTCACACCCCATTCCTGTGGTTAGTGGGTTCTACCTACCTATACTTTGAGAAAGCAATATACAAAAGTGAGCATCCAGAAGCAGAGATCATGGGGGTGTGCTGTAGACCCCTTGGGGGCCACACCCTTTTCCTTTATCCTCCCTCCAAAGGACAGCATGAAAAAGCTCTGAGCCCCCTGCAATGGCCCAAGAGTCATAGAATCAGCTTTTGATAAAGTAAAGAGAAATGTTTTACAAACATACACCCTAACACACAGGTAAAATAAACCTAGCTGGTGTTCCTAGTGGCTAATGGCATGAGAAGTTGACACCATGGAGCCATGGCTTTAGGACCCAGATTCCCAGCTCAGTAGCTGTTTGACCTTATTCAGTCTCAGCTCCAACTTTTAAGATAGGAATAACCCTTTGTGGTTATTGTGAGAACTAAATTACTGAGAAAGAAATCAGATAGAGAGACCTAAGATCCAACGCCCTACCCCTCCTCCTAGAATGCGCCCAATCCCCCTTCTGGTAATTGTTCCAGGCTCCAATATACCCGATCACAAGGCAGCTCCAATGCCCTACCCTCTTCCTGGAATGTCCGGTGCAGGACCAGGATAACCTTCTTGCAGGCCCGAACCAATGAGTTTAAAGATTAAGGGTGCTAGCCAATAAAAGTGTGCTGAGTTGCTGTTTCTGTACTCTGACCTCTGAAAAGTATAAAAATGCTTGTGTGAAAGTCTACGGGGTCACCTCTCCTCATGGTGCAGGTGGGCCCCAGAGCTCTGGTTCAATAAATTCCTCTTTGCATTTTGCATCAATCCCTGACTCCATGTGTTCACTCAGAAGTCTCAGGTAAGACTCTGGGGAGTCTTACCTTACACAAGACCAATATAGCACTTGGGAAATGTGTGTAGTACAAGTGTTCCATAGATGGTTACTTTAGTATCCAGGTAAGAGCCGGAGGTAACCCAAACAAGGTTCAGTTGAGTATGCATTCTAAACCCAGACAACTGAATTGCCGGAGATGGGCTGTCTTTCTGAGGCCTCGGAGGGTTGGCTTTAGCCATACTACAAAGCTGTTGGTCTGTCTAACTTCCTGGGTGCTCTAACAGGAATCTCTAGCCCAGCATCTCCTTTGTCTTCAAATTTGCAATGCTGGGTCCTTGTAGATCTCCAAAACTTCATAATGGCATTCTTGGGGAAGGGCAGGGTATCTCTACCTAGCCTGTTTGCTCTCATATTTCATGGGGCAAAGTAAGTCAGTGGCCTACACCATTTCAAGGAGGACAGGAAGGGCCATTGTGTCATCAGCTTGGACAAGCTACACCCTGTCACAGCATGATGATTGTCACAAATGCCAAAGAACAAGTGGGTATTTTTTAGGGCAGCGTGTGAATGTGTTCTTGAAGAGAATAGAGCACTAATGACCTTGTCATTTTCCTACAGTGACTTCTTCCTGATGTAGGGTATCTCCATAAGGGCCTTCAGAAACACAGGCATCACAGTAGAAAACTGGGTGCCATGTGAGACTCCTAACAGTGAGAGTAAGGGCTATCTCTGACTCTGTTGCCTGCCTTTGAGATCCTTCCCCCCTACTGGGCTGCCTCATCTAGCCTCAATAGGAAAAAAAGTTTTAGTGCAGCTTGATGTGCCAAATTCATCTCCATGGGAGCCACCCTCTTCTGAAGAGAAAGAAAGGAGGGGTGGAGTGTGAAGGAGAGAGATTGAGAGGAGCTGAGAGAGGGGAAGTTGTGGTAAAGGTGTAAAGCAAATAAGATATTTAAGGAAAAAAAAGAAAAAAGAGAACCGGGGTCTTGATTTGACTAAATTGTCAAATGATGCTGAAGAAATTGTGGAATTTTTAAAAATTGAGACATGGGTAGCAGGAAGATTTAACTATTCGTCTGCTGCTGCAGAAGTGCTGAGACAGTTCATTGTAAGAGTCTACAAAGGTGATCCTACTGAAGCTTGGATAGCATCATAAATGATTTGTCTTTGAACTTTCATGTTGTCCTGCTAGTTTTCCAAGCAAATTTCCAAAAGTTTTACTAGGTATCATCGGGACCTTCCAGTGTGATAACAACTATTTGATTTTTTGAAGTAATCCTTTCCTTTCTTCCTCCTCCTCCTCCTCCTCCTCTTCCTTCTCTTCTTCTTCTTCTTCTTCTTCTTCTTCTTCTTCTTCTTCTTCTTC
>JADRCH010000033.1:12375061-12432402 GCA_019843965.1 Rhynchomys soricoides | reverse complement strand
CTCTCTCTCTCTCTCTCTCTCTCTCTCTCTCTCTCTCTCTCTCTCTCTCTTTTTCTCTCCCCCCCCCTCTCCCTCGAAAAGTAGGGATGGTAACTATGACTATTTCGTGTAACTCAGATTCATCTCAAACTTTCTATGCAGCTAAGGAAGGCCTGGAACTTCTGATTCCCATCTCTATCCTGAGTATTGGGATTAATAATTTGCACCACCACGCCAGTTCCACACCGTGCTGGCCATCAAACTCCAAGTGCTATATGTGCTAGGCAAGCAGTGTACCAACTGAGCCCCGTCCCAGACCCCCCTGTTTGTTTTGTTCTGAGACAAGTTTGCTCTGTGTAGCAGGCTAACTTTGAAATCTCATTATCTCAGGAGCCTGAATTTTGGGGTTATAGGCATGTGCCACCATGAGGTTTATACAGTGTTCATCACTTCACCCTTGACTAGATTTTTTAATAGGACAGGCATTGAAAAGTTATTCTGCAACTGCAGGTTTCTAAGCAACTTTCCTATTCCCTTAACACTGAGCCAGTCCTTCCCTTTAAAACCTTTGTTGTTGTTCCCATCATCCTTTGCCTCCACAATGGACAGGGCGACTACTGCCCTGTTCTCAGGTGCCAGCAGCAAATAATCTCAGTAGTTTTTCTGTATTGCTTTCAGCAACTCCACGAAATCCAGAAATTTTGGCATATCCCCTTATGTTATGACTGAGCTTTCCATTATCTCAGGCATGGGGTTGTATCTGACAATAAACCAGGCTATGAGCATCACAGTGACGGCTTGCTGGACAGGTTAGGAACTGGAGCAAAATGATAAAGATTTAAGTGAGGGGCTGCTTTTGGTAAATAGCCAGCTCACTACGACATGTTTTGCTCCTGAAAAGTCGGAGAGCAAAGCTTCTCTTTCTCCTGAAATGGTTGAGCCCATGCTGTGTACTCAGTAGAAAGTGTGTGAGCAACATGAACCTTGGCTGTCATTCAGTATTCTCATTATTTACATAGAAAGACAACATGTTCACAAAAGTACTGAAGGTACTAAAGCATGTGACAATAAACAAGAAAATAGCATTATGTATATTTCTACTTACTTATAAATGTGTATCATTAACTCTCTATAAATTCTGCATTCAACACATAAAATATGTTATATATATTTATTATATATACAATATTATATATGTATAATCTGAGCTGAGATTGGTGATATATGCTTTTAATCCCAGCACTCGGGAAACAGATTCCAAGGCCAGCCAAAGTAACACAGTAAAATTTCCTGCTCTTCTTTCTATATATAGGTATATAATATTTATTATATATAATCTGTATTGACATGTCATTTTTCCCCAAACAATAAGCTTAACAACTGCTTATGCAACATTTATATTGGGTTAGAGATTGTATATAATCTAAACACGAGTCAAAGCATACGGGAGTATGTATCATTTAATTAAAGGTACCATTTCATATCAATGGATAATGGCCACAGGCTAAGAAGACTATTGAATCGGTTTCCTCTTTCCTACAATTACAGCCTTAACTAAAGAATAAATTAATCTATTTCTCTCCAATCTGCCCCTAACCCTTACTATCTTATTTTGATGTGTCTTCTTTCAACAGTTCTATTCCCATGATTACCTATATGCAATTCATCTGTCTTTTGTCATTAGAATCTATGTTCCAACATCCATAGAATTTACTCTGTCTGTTGATGTGTCCCAGCACCAGTAACAGGGACTGTCGCTTGGTAGGTGATCAATAAGCATTTATTTGTGAATACATGGTGTGGTGGTTTGGATAGGAACAGTTTCCATAGACTCACATATTTTAATGTTTGACCCACCAGTTGGTGGAAAGATTAGGAGGTTTGGCCCTGTTGGAGGAGGTGTGTCAGCTTTCTAAAGCCCACACCAGGTTCAGGCTCTCTCTCTCTTTCTCTGTCTCTGTCTCTGTCTCTCTCTCTGTCTCTGTCTCTCTCTTTCTCTCTGTCTCTGTCTCTGTCTCTCTCTCCCTCTTTCTCTTTCTCTCTCTGTCTGTCTGTCTCTCTCTCTCTTTCTCTGCCTATTGCTTCCGGATCAGGATGTAAAGCTCCCAACTACTACTCCACCATCAGGCCTGGACTCTACTATTTTCTTGAACCAAGAATATTTAACCCTGTTAAATTTTTTCTTTTATAAGAGATGCCTTTGTCATAAGTGTCTCTTCACAGCAACAGAACCATAACTAAGACACATGGTAGATTAAAGACCCCATTTTCCTCTTTACCCTCAGGCCCAAGTACCCAAAGGCCATCACACTAGTTCTGTGCCCAGAAATCCTCAGGCACTCTGTCTGACGGACTCTGATGTGAACAAGAAAAATAGTCTGGGGAAGTCCTGCAAACCTTAAGGATCACAGCACATGATTCTAAAAAACTCCAAGTAGAATGGCAAGCTGAGACAGGCTAACTCAGTCTTCTGGGTTCCTAGACAAAGTCCTATTCTAACCTAGTTGACAAGGAATCCGATGCTATACTGCCAAAGAGCACAGGAAGGAAGCTGGAACTCTCCTTCCTAGGAAGGTAAAGATTTGTGTTTGACTCATGGTGTGGTAGAATGAATTACCTCCCTGGAGTCCAGGCATTTTCACACTATGGCATTAATTGGACCTGTATTTCAGGAAAAATCACTGCAAATTGTCATGGTCCTATAATATATTTGTGTGACTGCAGGATGAGGCTTAGCCAGCATTCCCCAGCCCTGTTCCTGGAACTGGGTTTTCCAGTCTCCAGTCCTCTAGACCTGCAATCACAGGGAAGCCAGTGACCACATGTGACGACAAGCATTTGCAGTGGGGCTAGGGCTACATTTTCAAATGAAGAGACCAAAACAGTATACAGAAAAGGCAAGGCCTGGCAGTGGTGGCACACGCCTTTAATCTCAGCACTTGGGAGGCAGAGGCAGGCAGATTTCTAAGTTCGAGGCCAGCCTGGTCCACAGAGTGAGTTCCAGGACAGCCAAGGCTACACAGAGAAACCCTGTCTTGAAAAAACAAAAAAAAAGAAAAGGCAAAACAAACATGCAGTACATCCCTTAAATAATTTTATATTGGCTGGTGTTTAAATAATGATAGTTTTATCTACTGAGCTAAATAAAAACATATCATCAGAAAAGGGATAGTAGGAGAGGCAAGGCAGGTCTGAGGGAGAGGCTATGTGTGCACTCCAGTACTTTTGTTCAGTTTGGCTACAAAAACCTACAACCGCTTTAAAAACAAGAATGCCTGAGTCAGTCATTGTAACTCACACTCAGTGTAACGACCCCATTCTGGAACAGAAGCAGAAGGGGCTCCAGCCCCAACCTGAACTACATTGCTAGTTTGAAGCCAACCTGGGCTACAAAATGAGAACCTAACTTAAGAAGTTAAAAAACAAAACAGAAGCCTGTTTATAAATAGTTCCCCTGTTTTGGTTTTTTGTTTTGTTTTTTGTTTTTGTGGGCTTTTTGGTCTGTTGTTTGTTTTGTTTTTTGTTTTGTTTTGGTTTTATTTGTTTTTACCTTTTTGACGTAGCTGCAAGAACCTTTAAATTTATATATGTACCTAAGGACATGCCAAGCCCAGGGTGATGACTCACATTTATAATCCCAGTACTCAAGAGACAGAGTCAAGAGGATTGCCATGAACTCCTGGCCAGCCTGGGGTACAGAGTGAGACCCTGTCCAGAAAAGTAAAATGACAATGGGTGGGGTAGTTCTATTTTATATATTCTTATTGTTCCTCTATAATCTGAAGGAAGAAAATCAAATGCCCTCCTCTCACTCCACATTTTACCAATCCCCACCCCATGTCATCCATGCTCACTATTAGGGTGAGGGTGCCAAGCCTGCTCAGAATACATAGTGTGTAGAACCCTGTTGAGTTGTTTTTTTCTAAATGCATTTGGCCAGGATACCCATTTCCTACTAAGCACCAAAATCTCCTTCATTTTGAGGAAGACATCCTGGAAAACATGACCCTGGGTTGTAGCATTCAGATTCTGTTGATTGATCACATGATTCTAAGGATACTGAGAGATAACCTTGAGTGGGACTGTAAGATGCTCAGGCAGTGAGAGTGATATAGGATGCACAGACAGGGAAAATTTTACATTTGTCTTCAATGGCTTCTGGGAGAGACTACAGCAAGATAAAAGCTGATAAGAAATGGAGTGTGGGGTTGGAGAGGGAAGATGAGCTTGGGCTCAGTTTCCTAACAGATTCGAACCTTGGCTTTCTACTGCTTGGGTTGCCTTAGAGCAGTGGTTCTCAACCTTCCCAACGCTGTGTCTATCTAATGCTGTGGTGATGCTCAGCCATAGTTATCTTTATTGCTACTTCATAACTGTAAATTTGCATCTGTAATTTGCATAATGTAAATACCTGATATGCAGACAATCTTAAGGGGATGACCCCAAGGTTGTCTTGACCCACAGGTTGAGAACCTCTATCTTAGAGGATCCAGCTTCCCCAGAACATCAAAAGCCCTAGCTGCAGCATTCAGAGACAGCGCCCTCAGAGGAAACCCAATACCCTAGGAAGAAGCATTGTAACTGACTAGAGACTTCAAAGTTAAGAGAACATAGGACCTAACACTTAGCCAAACCCAGCAAAAGGTGGGCCACCATACAGCTCTTTCTCTTCTCACCCAGAGGGCTCCAGAGAGCAGCTGAGGAGAATCCCTTCAGGGTTTATCTCTCCAGATAAAGCAGGAGGCCACAGCTCACCACCTCTGATGGCTTCTGACAGAAGTTTCTGCGTGGATGATAAGAGAGCTATTTCTGATGTCCAACACTTCAAATGTCCTGCTAGATGTGGTGTCCTAAGCTGTGGCCAGATTTCTAGAGTTCAGCTGTGAGTGAAAGTTTCTCCCAGAAAAACCTCTTCCCATTGCCTGCAAAGTAACTTCTTCATAGCTGCTTTGCACATATTATTCTGGCTTATACTTATTTTTCAGTGCTACATGTTGAAACCAGGCCCCTTGTACTCTAAATAACATTTTTGATAGCTTTATTAAGGTATAACTTATTCACAGTAAAATCTACCATTAGAAGTGTGAATGGTCACAAACACTTTTGGAATGCTTCATCACCCTATCCCCACCCCCAACTTTTCTTGGGCTCTTTTTCAGCTGGTTAACTGTCTTAGTTAGGGTTTACTGCTGTGAACAGACACCATGACCAAGGCAACATCTATAAGGACAACATTTCACTGGGGCTGGCTTATAGGGTCAGAGGTTCAGTCCAGTATCATCAAGGCAGGAGCATGGCAGCATCCAGGCAGGCATGGTGCAGGCAGAGCTGAGAGTTCTACATCTTTATCTGAAGGCTGCTAGCAGAATACTGGCTTCCGGGCAGCTAGGATGAGGGTCGTATAGCCCACACCCACAGTGACACACCTACTCCAACAGGGCCACACCTCCTAATAGTGCCACTCCCTGGGCCAAGTATACACAGACCATCACAGTTACTATTCTTAACCACAACTCCCAAAGCTATCAATCTGATTGTTCTCCCTGTGGCTTTGTCTCATATGTGTGTGTGTGTACAGACATATATGTATGTATATGTGTGTGTGTATTATAAAATTCCATGTTAATGAAGGAATATAGTGCAATACAAGATACTTTTCTGAAAACCTTTTGCTTACTCTGCTGCTTTCAGACTCCTCTGGGTCATAGGTCAGTCAGTTCTCAGCTCCTTTTAGTTGTAAACATCTCATTGCTCTTCATCTGTCTCTTTTTATCTGTACATCCGTTGTTAGGCAATCGGACTGCTTGTTGCCCAGCAGTCTTACAATATAATAGCACTATAAATGAGTACATGTCTTTTGTGGACGTATGTTTTTGTTTCTATTGGGTAATAAGTACTAGTAGATTTACTGGGCCACATGATGAGTCGATGTTTAACGTTCAGTGAACATCATTATTCCAAGTGGCTGTGTTCCATTTGCATTCCCACCAGTAGCAAATGAGATTTCTAGCTTGCTCCACAGTCTTATCAACCTTCATCATCCTCAGTCTTTTTAACTTTAGCTGTGCTAGTGTGGGTGTTATAGCATATCTGTGGTGTTAGGTTGAATTTCCCATCATGCTAAGCATATGTCCATTCATGTTCTTTGTGCCATATATTTTCCTTGGGGAAGCATGTATAAACATATTTTCCTCTCTTTACAACACTATTAGATTGTTATCTTTTTATTGTGTTGAAAGATATACTCATGTTATCCATCTCTGAGTCCCTTGTCAATGATATACCTCACAAGTGTTTTTTTTCTCAGTTAATGGCTTACTTTTTAATTTTGTCAATTATGCTTTGACAAGCTAATGATTCTAAACTTTATGAAGTCTATTTTTTTCTCTGTTGTTTTGTTTTGTTTGATTGTTTTTTGAGAAATGATTACATTCTGTAAGCCCAGGATAGACTAGGATTTACTATGTAGAACAGGCTGGCCTCAAACTTCTAGTGATCCTCCTGCATCTGCCTCCCAAGTGCTAAAATTACATGTGTACACCATCACATCTGACCTCATTAAGTTTTAAAACAAATGTTTTTTTTTTAAGTCTCATGCTTCTGTGTTCTAAATAAAAAATTTGGCACAACCAAATACCACAAGGACTATTCTCACATATATTATTTAGAATCTTTATGATATTAGCTTTCAGCTTTTGTTCTATTATCTATATTCAATTGAATTTTCAATACATCATTCTTAATTTAGATATCAAGTTTCATACTAAAGATTCTACTTTTGACCCCCATGGCTTATCAGAACTCAACTGGCCACAGAAATGTCTCTTTCTGAACTCTCAACTCTGCCACACTGATCTGCACGTCTGTCTTTATGACTACCACATTGGCAAGTGATTATAGCTTTTATAGCAAGCCTGAAAATCAGGTAGTGCAGGTCCCCACCTTTGTTCTTTTACAAAGTCATCCTTTGCCTAGGCTGCATTTTAAAGGATTCTTTAGTGTCTGGGAGGTAAAATAGGTATAATCCTAGGCCAATTTCAGAGCCCCAAATGCACAAACACCTAGACAAATGCTCCAGACTTCATAGAACAAGGCTGGGTTTTCTCTCTTTGTGGTTACCACGCGTTTTCCCATGGAAATGTCAACTCATGTGAGCAAAGGCTACAAATGTTCTCTTCCTCTCTCAGGCCCAAGCACTATCATGCTTCTGGCAGATTGCCAACAATCACCTAGTTGAGGAAAGGAAGAACCAGATCCAAGAGACATTCAGTGACTTATCGCCAACACCAAAGTCAAGATTGGACTGTATCTAGAATTTCAGTTTCTAAATGACTTTATCTTTTCTCATAACCCAGTGTGAGAGTAGTAAACAAAGAAAAAAAGAAAAGTAGGGGTGGGGAGGAATTGAACTAGGAAGTGCTTAAGAGCACTATTGGAAAGGGCTTTGAACGCTCTTGTTTTGATACCTCTCAGCCTGGTATCTGTAGTTTCCAGTCTCGGAACATGTGCAGCATGCCCTTGTCTATTCTTTGTATATAGTACTCAGGGACGCCAAGGATTCACAGACTCCCCAGACTGCAGCCTCAGCGGGGGACAATATTTCTTTTCCTTCCTGACATGGAGTTAAGAAAATAAAGGGGAGAAGTGCAGGCCAGAACAGATCCAGATTTCAGCAGAACCAGGTCCAGAAGAACCACCCAGGAATCCCACACAGTACTTCCAATCCCCAACTACCCCCAGGGACTACCATTATGCAAATTTCTCCTGACAAACAAAGCCCCTCTCTAACCGTAGATATTCTTTTGAAATCTGGGAAAGTGAATGTCAGAAATTTTTTTAAAAAAGGATAACTTGGTATGAATCTGAGATGAAACACACCTGGAGAGGCTAAGGGCCGCATGAACAAAGACAGAGGTGCCTTCAGCCTGTAACCTCTAATTCCTGTGGCATGCAATCTTCTTAAACAGTGGTTGCAGAGCATAAATGTGCATTTGGAGGGGCTGGAGCTGTCCATAGCCCATCAGCCAAATTCTCCCTTCAAGTAATTACATGTCCCTCCCATTGAAATGAGTGGGTGTCACAGATAACAGGAAAAAAATGGCCCTGTGAGCTTACAAGGCACTATGAAAGTTGACTTATAAACAACAACTAAGGATAATTTCTACCAGAAACAGCCATCCACTGGGAAGAATAAAATCGGTATTTCAGTAGTAAAGAAAAACACTTGCTTAGGGTAGATTTCATGAGAGCAACATGATAGACATTCAGAGGTAAATCCAAGATGAGACTTGGCACTCCCTTGTCTGGTTCCCAAGGCTGTAGGTGTGGGGCCTAGCCAGCATCCATGCATCTGGCTCATTCCCTTGGTTCCTAGCCATTTTCTTTGGGTCTGATTAGGTTTGCCTGTAAAACGCACTGTATCTTTCATCATTTGCTGAACAATTGTTTCCAGCTTCAAGAACAGAGGGAGCATGTCTGCTTGTCCTGCCAGGCTCTGGGTTTCTTGCCTGCAGTCTCAGTCTAAATCACTCACTGTGTGATCCTGGAAAAACCCATCAGTCTTCTCAGAGCATCGCTACCCCGTCTGGAAGACAGAGACAATGATTTTGCAATCCTTACTTCATGGCATTTTCTGAAGTATGATTAAATCCAGTGGCTAAATGGCCCAGTGCACATTTAAGCCTTCAGTAGCAAAGATAATAAAATAGCAGCAAATAAATAGGGAGGATCATTTACTTTTCAATGAGTTAATAGGGACAACAGTGGTGTTCTCTGGCTACTAAGAAGGGAACCGGCAATAGTAACTGTTACCAGGGCTCACGCTGGCCCAGGCACCATGCTGGATGAACGTGTAACAGTGCATTTAGATGTGGATATTGAAACATCAGCAACAGCCTGACCAAATGGAACAGCCTTATTCATTAGTGGAGTCAGATTGCCAGGGCAGTCTTTATCTTGGTGACACATGAGTCAATAGAATAAGTGAGTGACAGGTTGAAACAATAGACCAATAGATCATGCAAGTATCTAGCTGATCAAGGAAAGCAACAAGAGATCAAGAAGGCCCAGGGACTCCCAACAATGCAGAGCTGTTATCTCCCACAGACTTAAATGAGTAAGCTGGGAGAAGCAGCATCTCCAGAGTGCTATGGGTTGAGAGAGCCCAGCCACCCTCAGCTTGCGTAATGAATAAGAATACAATCAAGACCAAACCATGACAAGGCAAAGCAGCAAGAGCCCCTAGACTATCCTTGTCAAATTTGTTGATTTCTTGTTGCTACTACCTAATGGTTCCACCCAACAAGAAGCTGGAGACTGATGGAGCCCAGGGGATGCTGCCCTGAGTCACATTTGCTTGAATTGAGAATATACACAAGGGCTGAAGATGATCTGTGTGGGGGGACAAACAGATAATGTGAATAGAAGCCTAGAACATGACATCTACTGGGTTATTTTAGGAATGTCAGAAAGCAATAAATGATGTTGGCAACTAAACCAAATAATGCTAACAAACTATGGCTGTGTGAAGAGGGAGACAGTCTGTTTGTTTGTTTGTTGTTGAAGATGCCACTGGTGCAGTGATCACTGTTCCTCCTTCTCAGCCTTCACCAAGATGTGACAAGCTGTCAGACACTACACTTGCAAATGAACAGTATTTTTTGTTGAGTTGAATTTAAGAACCCTAGCTTCGTCAACGAATCTAAATCATTGTAACCTAATCATTTCCATTTTCTAGTCTACTATCATCTGATTAAGACTAGGGACTTCTTTTGTTTGGTCAAAGAAGTACCATACCTTCTGGAAGATAGAAGGAACAATAATAACAATAATGATATTAAATCGTTATTATTATATATTTATCTTGTTAAAAATTATTAGGTATTTTATTTTTATAAAAATAAATAAATCAAAAATGTCTAATTTAACTCTGTTGTTGCTTTGAAACACATCGGTAGCCCAGGCTTGCCTCAAACTCACTACATAGCAGAGGATGACTTTAAACTCCAAATTCTGCTTTCTCTATTTCCCAAATGCTGAGGCCACAAAGGCACAGCACCATGCTCAGCCATCCAAGCCATTGTAAAGTTTGCAGTGTGGTGGCGCACCTAGTGCACGAACACTCCTGTGCAAGTATCACCAGTATCAAGCTCTTTACTGTCTGCCATCATCCACGAAACCAATAAACAATAGCTCTCCATGACTTCTTTCCACAAGCTCTCACACCACGGTTCTGATTTCTTTCTATGTGGAGTTGGCTATTCCAGGCACCTCATTGAAGTAGATTACACAGGACTTGTCTTTGTAAGGCTGGCTTATTTCACTTAGCAGCATGTTCCTAAGGACCATTCATGTTGCAGCCTGTGCTGGTTTCTTTCCTTCCGAAGTTTGAATGCATTCTATTGCGTGCACACACCCACATTGTTTATCTATTCAAGAGTCAGTTAGAGTCTGTTATGAATAGCACGGGTCTGAACACAGGTGCTCAAATACTCATTTAAGTCTCAGCTTTCAATTCTTGGGGACGTATACCCAGAAGTGAAACCGCTGAGTTCTGTAGTAATTACCTTTATTTATTTTGGGAAACCATTGTGTAATGTGACTACATTTTACATTCCTGTCAGCCCTGTGAGTGGGTTTGGATGGCCTTTACTGACTTTCTGGATTTTTGTTGTTTGCTTTTGTTTAGAGTCATTGGTGTGTGTGTGTGTGTGTGTGTGTGTGTGTGTGTGTGTGTGTGTGAGAGAGAGAGAGAGAGAGAGAGAGAGAGAGAGAGAGAGAGAATGAATTGGTATTTTGTTGTGGCTTTGATCTGTGTTTCCTTAATGTTTAGTGCTGCCAAGCAGGGTTTGAGTAACTTTTGGTCTTCTGCACATTTTCTTTGCAGATATATGGGTTTGAGATCTTTGCCAATTTTAAAATCAGGCTCTTAGACATTGCCATGGAATTCTGGGCACTGTTTACACAGCCTTTCATCTACCCACATTACAAGTCTGTCCCTTGGGGATAACCCCTCCTCTCACTTTTCTTTGCTATTGTAGCCAGCTGAGAAGCACCAACAAGGAAGAAGGTAAAAATACTCTTAGTGCTTAATTGATAACCCAAAACATTTTTATATCTATTGTGTGTGTTGTGTAACTATACGTCTTGTGGGCAGGGGCAGGGCCTGAGGAGGCCAGAAGGGGGTGCTAGGTCCCCTGGAGGTGGAGTTACCAGAATTGTGAGCTGCCTGACATGGGTGTTGGGAACCAAACTTGGGTCTTCTGGAAGGATAGCAAGCATTCTTAACCCCTGAGACATCTCTCCAGTCCCCTAAAACACTTTTTATTTTTAGTTCAGAAGAAATAATTGAATTCTGATCTGAATCATTGGGTTTTATACCCAAAAAGTCTTGAGAGAAGCATCCTGACTTCAGGTGTAGACAACTCTAGCTCGTCTGTTCTTGGAGAAACTGAGACTCTTTTGAGAAGAACGTGATTAGCTCTGTGGTTCCCTTATTATGAAAAAGAAAAATGGTGTCCCTCCAGTCATGCTAACCTGTCACCCCATCAGCAAGTGCTAGGCAGGCCATGCAGGAGGCAGACTCATTTTCCCTTAGAGTTATAAGAAAAGGCCCAGCATGTTATTTTCTATTAGAACTGATTAAAGTTTGGCTGTGGTACTGTATAACTGCATTCTCAGCACTTGGGAGGTTGAGACAGAAGGATCAGACTTTCAAGGTCAGCCTAAGCAACACACCGCTAAAACAGTGAGACACTATCTTAAAAACGATAAATGCTTCATAGAATCATTATGCCCAATGGCTAAGAAAACATCTCCTGGCAATTTGAAGTGTTGTACCTGGAAGTCAGACATTGTTCTTGTAGGCAAATGTTGTCAATATTGATAGTTGTCATATTTTTCTTTATTTATTCCTTATATGGTTAACTTGCTCCTATTTATGGAAGAAAGAATTGCTTGAGTACCGTGTATTACTCAGGGGCTGTAGTATACTGAGTCTCCTTTTTCATAAGATGTATGGGATCACTAGGCTAGAAAGAAAAGGCCATAGAAATAATTGCGCTTAAGGAAAAGACATTTAGATATGGATGACTGTTCAATGTAATATTTCAAAGCATATAAAGCAATTAATTAATCATTAGATTCTGCCTATCTTATAAAAATATAGAAATGTGCTAGAGTACTGAAAACAAAGATGAAAGAGCCAAGTTTGTGTCCTGAACCCTCCATCTGCCCACTGTGTGCCTCAGACAGGGGCTTTGTCCTGGATACCTGATTCAGGGTAAGTATGCAGGAGACAGGGAGCAAGGGACAGACTGAAGAGTCAAATGGGGTGTTTTGCATTTGCAGGTAGTGTGTGGGGAAAGCAAGATGGCATTATTCTAGGAATAACTGTGGGTCTTCCTTAGCTTACACAGAAACGGAAATCATTCACAAAGGGCATTTCAGCTAAGGAGGATAACAGTGAACCATGACCGACCCCGACAATATCTGTGATGTATAGATAGCAGTGGTTGATATGAGTGACGTATGGATATGCAAGCATGGACCTGTGATAGTAAAGGTAGTGCCTCCTAAATGTGGTGGATGTACAACTGCTTGCTGGTGGGTATACCTATACAGTGGCCTGGGAGCTGAGAAGCATTGCATATAAGCAACCTATCTCAGTGGGTGTCTTCGTTGCTTTACTTCTAATTAATTAATTAATTACATCCTGATTGCAGTTCCCCTCCCTCCTCTCCTCCTAGTCCCTCCCTCTTCCCTCCCCTCTCTGCCCCACCCCGCCCACTCCTCCTCCATTTCTCTTCAGAAAAGAGCAGACCTCCACAGATAACATTAGTTGTAAAAAAAAAATAATTATTAAGATTCTGTATGTATTAATTAATGCTGGATTCTAGGCTATAGTAGCTCTTATTTCTTAACTGGCTAGTTTCCCAAACAACCACACAGATATTTCAAAGCTCGGGCCTTAACTGGGCAGACTCTCAACTAGCTCATCTAAGTTAACCCATCCACCCTAGTCCCATCCAGCCACATGGCTAGCTGTACTTTCCATGCCTATGGTCATCTCCGTCTCCTCTCATGTCTCCTGGTGAAAGGCCCTTTCTCTTTCTCTTTCCAAAGTTCTTTTCTCTTTCCCAGGAGGTCCAACCTTCTACTTCCTGCCCAGCTAATTGGCCATCAGATTTTTTTTTAAAGCCAATTAGAGAATGCCTTGGGTAGGTAAGGAAGGACAGAGACACAAATTCACACAGTGTACCCCAACAATGAGTTACTTTTCTATTGCCATAAACAAGGCACTATGGACAAGACACCTTATTTTTTAAAAAGCATCGAATTTGGAGCTTCCTTAGAGTTTAGAGGGTGAGTGTCTGACCATCATGGTGGGAAGCACAGCTGCAGGCAGGTCCTGGAGAAGTAGCTGAGAGCTTATATGTGATCCACAAGAATAATGCAAAGGAGAGCTCCTAAGGAATAATACACAAGATTGTACTTTGATCTACACATACACACACACACACACACACACACACACTATAATGGAATAGGGAAATTAAAAGCAGAACTCAAAGGAGCTTACAATCTAGTAGAACTCAGTAAGTACTGAGAGAGATCAAATATCTGAAATCAAAGCCATGTGCACGATTGACAAAGAATACGGTATTCTTCCAACACTGTGGCCTTGAGATTTTCTTTACTGAAGCCCAGTGACTTTTATCAGAGCTGCCCATTAACACATACCCACAATAAGGAGCAAAGCCGGAGCTTCTCGTTTATCTGCCTGCAATGCAGATATGCAGACAAAAACTCTACAATCTGTTCTTGCTTCAAGAGTCTGTGCGCCAGTAACATAAAGTTCACTAGAGTAGCTGTAAAATGCTGCACTATGCAAGTCAACTCAACCACTTAAATCTTTGACACTGGCTACAAAAATAGCTGCCCAAAAAAAGAGAATCAGATGCAGTGAATAATTCACACGCATGCCTGCGTGTGGGCGAGAGCTGGGTGCTGTGTGCTTTGACATGGTGAAACCCAGTTAGAATACAGACTTCTGCCTAGAATCTCAGCCAGAGCACTTTTAAGGCACTGACAGTTCCAGAGCTGAAGTGAATGAAGGAGCCGTGATACTAAAGGGCATTGGGGGTTGCCATAGTTTCCGATGTCTTATCTTTTGTTCTCTTCTTACCCCAAGGTGCTCATCCTGTGCATTTAACCTTGACACCTATGATGTCATGTATTTTCAGAGAACCTGGAGGACTGCAGGCATCAAAGAAAGAGGATGAATGTATGCAAGTGAGAATATTAACTGTAAATGTTTGCTTATTGTGTTCTGAAACATTCTAACACACTGAGAGGAAGGGTCTTCCAAACATGGATAAAGACCACTCTTCCCAGAACTAGTGATTTATTTTTTATGCATGTGTTATTCACAGAAACCGCCAATCCCAAGCCCGCCATCACTGCACATGTTTCACCTCATGGCAGACACTAAGCCAATATTGCCTATGCCCTATATCATCATCCAGGGCCAAGTGGGGGGCAGGCAGACTCCGGCTCGCAGCCCAAAGCCCTCCAGGAACTTCAGGCCTGCCAATGCTGAACTGCTCACTGCCCTGCTTGCCTTTTCTGTAAAAAATAAGCCTATAGTTTATGATTTCCCCTTAATCTTTTCTGGCTCCTGACCAAACCCGGTGATTCTCCTGTAACTCAGAATGATGGACATTCCTTCTCTTCTTAGAAAACACAAGTTACAAATTCTTATTCCAGTAGCATTAGCTTCTTCATGTTGCTTGGTCACTTCTATAAATAAAATCCCACAGGTACAAATGAAGCAGCTAACCTTCTGTGTTTTTGAAGAAATGGTCATTTGGTTTCAAAGCTGGCTCAGAGGCAACCCATTGTATCAAAACATAGCTTAGGATGAGAGCCAGACATGTCATTTGTGAGTCTTCCTGATGTCCCGTGGCATAATAGTGCATGTGGAAACACTCTTGGGTTACATTCTCTAGGGACGTCAAAGTCTAAAATAATGTGTGTGACCCATTGAAGACAGTAGGAATACAAATCAGTAAGGGAAGTGAAAAAGTAGAGCCCCATTTTTTTAATGCTCTTCCAATTGCTCATATAGTGAACTGATGATAGACAGTACATATGGCAGTGAACGTTGATTTACTGACTGCCCAGCTCTGTGCCCAGTCTTGTAAAGTCATCCTTCATTGAACCCTCACAGCAAAGCTAGGAACTTGACTATCATTATTATTCCATTTCAGAGCAGAGAATTTAGCAGTAAAAGACAATGAAACAAGGTCACACTATTGTCCTCAGCTTTGATGAAGTCTAAATCTACACTCTGCTCTCTAACCCCTTGCTCCAGCCCATCTGTCAAAAGCTGAGTGAGACAATTTCTGTCCCATGACACAGGATTCAAGAGCACAGTTCCCCTTGCAAATAATGTGTCCGGCTGAAAACCTCAACTTCTAATTGGCACCTCCTATTGGCTGGCAGATGGGGCCATGTTCTTTCCAAACCAGACATACTTTTGGGAGGCTTTTTAGACGGTTCAGATCCAAAACACATTGGGAAATAGGCAGCTCTCCTAGAGTCTAATGATTGCTTTTCCTAGAATTCGGTGTCCTCGGTACTTCTGTTAATGATTCAGGTCACTCTATCTTCAATATTCCCAGGTCACTCTGTCTTCAGTATTCTCTGTGGTCAGTGTTTAGGACTAAATTATTTTTCTGTGCTTCTAAACACATCAGAATTCTCATTCTGTCTTGTTTGGAAATCTGTCAAGAGCTTCGTTCCATCGAACTTGCTTCTGATTCCAACTGTACAGTTGTATAAGCTATGGCCTTGAGTCCTGATTGCCTCTTCTATAAGGTAGCAATCATTAGCGCTCTCTCTCTCTCTCTCTCTCTCTCTCTCTCTCTCTCTCTTTCTCTCCTGTGTGTGTGTGTGTGTGTGTGTGTGTGTGTGTGTGTGCAGGTGTGTGTGTATGTGGCTATGTAATCATGTTTCTTCATTAGATGTTGGAGGAAAGCCTTGTGTATCATCCTTCAGAATGCCACCCACTCCTTTGAGGCACTATGACACTGATTGGGAGCTTACCAACAGGCTGGAGTAGCAGACCAGCTGGGATAAAAACGATTCTCCTGTTTCTTCTTTTCTAGCACTAGAATCATAAATGTACACCACCACACTTGAAGCTTTAATGTGGATTCTGGATCAAACTTCATTCCTCTTGCCCACAAGGCAAGAGATTTATAATGCACCCCCCCCATCCCTCAGTTTATTTTTTTAAAAAAATTGGAATAAGTCCAGTGTGTTATGCTAAGACCAACCCTTAACATGACTAATGTGCTATAACGATTCTTTAGCCATGAGAGATGGCTCTCTGATTTCCACTCACACAGTTTGGAAATGAAGTATTACTAGTTTACAGAGCTACAGAAGAGACAGGGATGTTATGACCTCCCTTCAAAGCAGCTTGATAAACCAGCCATAAAAGTGAACATTGGCCTAGCACATCTGAGAATTCAAGAGATACACAAGAAGTCTGTTGGGACTAGATGATAGAACAAATGAAATTTAAGTAAATCTGGTAAAGAAATGTGAGGAATACAGTCCACGGTTTCTCCAAAGAGTTGGAAAAAACTCTGTAGAAATTGAGATGAAAAGGGAAAGAAAGTCAAGACTGATGTTGACCTTGAGTTCATCCTTCCCCTTTTGGGCCAGTTGGCCCTGGCTACCTCATTCTGGATGTCAGCTTCATCTCCAGTAAGAACAGAGTGTTGGCTGGGATGATCTCAGAGACCTCTTGCTTTTGAGCCACTCTACAAGTCAATGACACCATTGTCCCTCCCCTTGTCCTCTGGAGATATTGTTGCCACAATAATTAGCATTGTCCCCAAGTAACATCACGTAGCAAAGTCCAGTCACGCACAGGAATTCTAGGCAGTGTGAGTGTGAATTCTAATCCTTCTTTGTTCATACTGTCCTTGAATAACCTTGGGCAGGGCACCTAACTTCAGCTAATTCCCTCCGATACCTCATGACACAGAAAGCTCATGGCTTTACTAACTGATTTCTAACTACCCTCCAAATGCCCTTATGGTTCCACCTATCGAAAATCATATAATTAGGCCTTTTCCCTGAATAATTCTCAGTTACAGTGCATTTTCCCTTCAAGCTTGGAATCTCTCTCTCTCTCTCTCTCTCTCTCTCTCTCTCTCTCTTCAAATTATAACCACTCTTTAAGGAAGGCTAAATTTAAGTGAAGGTTTAAATAGCCATCATATCTACAGCAAAGTCAAGGGTTGGAAGGAAGTCTGATTCTGTATAATAGAGCCACCATTCTTTCATTTGGTTGTAACAAAAAATGGAAACTGTATTTCATCAAATATCAAATATTTTTTAGTAGATGTATTTTCTAATTATAGTGACACTATAAATCCTGCCCCAAATTTAGCAAAACAAGATTAATATTTTTATTAAGTCATAATAAAGCAAAAATAGTGTAAATAGTATGTGTTTGACATTATGATATGGGATTTACATAGTATGCCTATTAATATTTAAATCAAGTAGCTTATACAGTAGGTGTTTCCTTCTTGATGTAACTATTGGCCAATCAGTGGCTTTCTTTCTGTGTTAATTGACTGAGTATCCTATGGTAGTTTGGATGAGAAATGTCCTCCTATAGGCCCTGTACTTAAATATATGGTTGGGGAAGTTCTGGAACTTTTAGGAGATGGAGCCTTGCTGGAAGAAGTATGTCACTGAGAGAGAGAGAGCTTAGAGAGTTTACATTCTGTTCTTCACTTCTCTCTTTCTCTGCTTGCCACTTGCCATTGATACGCTCAGCATCTGCTGCTACCATGATGCCTACCAATGGCTGTCATGCTTCCCTGCTATGATGGACTCTAACCTCTTTGGAATCATCAGTCCACATAAGCCTGCTTGGATAAGTTTCCTCAGCCATGGAGTTTTATCACAGTCACAGAAAAATAACTGATACTCGTCTGTCTCAACAACATGATGGGGTATTCATCCGACCCTGTCATTCTCAGAGTAAGGTCATTGTCTCCATTTGAGCTTGCCTAGTAGATGTGATGATTCTAGGTGTACACAGACATTCCAACAGCCAGGAAAATAGAAGACCCACATGTCCCTTCCTACAGCTTAAGAAATGCTGACCCAAAAGATCCCTCCTCAGGTTCTCCTGCACATCTCCTATCGAGGATCAAATCTAGCATGGATCTGTAAATTAGTCCATATCGAAGAGAATGAGATGGCAAGCATCCCATCCTAAGTGACCTCTGTCTCACCCTCCTTTGAATGTAACCACCTCAGCAAAATAAAACTGGTTTCCACTGGATGTTCCAGCAATGCAGGGAAATGGTAGCTGGGTAGGCAACCAAAACAAGTTATCATTTTAATAAAGAATCCTGAGGAATTAATTATCTTAATCTGGAAAAGACTGCAATCCAGACATGTTAAATAATTTGCTGCTCTGCCACAGCTGGAAGCTGGAAAAGTCTATATTAATAACCATCAAATAGACAGTTCTGAAATGCCAATTCATGTAAGAAGCATTATAGAGCTTCATTAAAAAGTAGATCATCATACTCCACACCCAGAGATTCTAATTCAATACCTCCCTTCCTCTCTTCTCATTTCTTCTCTTCAGATGGGGTCTCATGTAGTCTTGAACTCCTGATCCTTCTGCTCCCATCTCCCAAGTACTGAACTTACAGGTGTAAAACACCTTTATTTTTGATAATCTTACTTATTTTAGACACAAGTAGCCTATAAGCTATATTTTAATCAAAGATCAGACTGAATATCATTTGGATAGAATTCTGATATAAAGCAAAATGGAGCTAATTTTCTGGAAGTCCCAGAATTGCTGTCTGATACCAAAAACAAGGTATCATTCTCAGCATCCCTAAGGCAACATCCCATCACAGTCCCTCTGGAGCTTGCAGACATTAGCCCCATCTACTGCCCACAGAAGAAAGATAAAGATAGCATGTTTAAATGAAGAGAGTGGGGTCAAGAGAAACTTCACAGATTTCCTAAGCAACCATTGAAGAGGATTAGAAGATTTACTGTTGAAGTTAGTAAACTATTTGGAGTAGGGGAGGAATCTATCATAAGCCTCCAAATATCGATAGGCATCATGGATACTGGATGCTCAGAATTAGCACCGATGTCCAGAAGCTAACCAGAGGCTCATTTTGCTGTATCACATCTGAGAACAGACTAATGAACACTGTACAGCCATATGAGGCTCTTAGCCTCACAAAGCATTCTGAATCTATTCAAGCAGAACTGGGCAGATCCCACACCTGTCCTCAATGCTGGGCACACCTTAAGAAATGAAGCATTGTGCCAATGTCTCTTAAGATCTGTCATGATCCTCCTTGAGTCACATGCTCTGCAAAAAGACTTGAGTTCATTTTTCACTCCTGCTGTTTCTACTGAACTCTTTGGATGCTACATTTCATGCATTTGGTCTCCATTCTCCCAAATCAGTAGGATATGTCTGTCTCTTCGTGTCCTCACAGCATGTAATTCTAAACCATGCTCATCCTGGGCACTTAGTATATACTTGGAAAATTAAAAAGAATGAGCTAGAACTCATGTGAGTAAGCACATTCAGATGATGACATTGCCTAAGACAGAGGTGACTTTTTGGACATTTGTCTTGTTTTTATTGCCTTTCTAAAAAGCACCTTTCGAAATCACATTTGTCACAGAATACGTTCATGGACTTTTGCACTTAAACTTTGTGGCAAAACTATTTCTCAATACATATGTCTTTTCCTCACTTTTCACCTTACGCATGGCTTCTAACAAATCATGTAGACTGTACTTGAGCATACAAAACCCCAGTGCCAGAACCTGAACAACCCCCTCACGATGCTACTCTATTTCTCTCTTGGGTAGAAGAAAATCCCCAGCTAAAAGTCAGGGGCAAAGTGGTGGCTGAAAGGGGAGGTAGGGACGTTGCTGAGAAACGTGTCTCCTGTAGCCTACCAAACTCTTATGTTGACTAAGACTGGCAAATCATTAACGCATGAGGTGAAGGATTTCTTTTGTCCCTCTCTTGTTTTTAATTTCTTTCTTAGAGTGTTTGTATATTTATCCATTTACCCTGTGTGTGTGCCACAATGCTCAATGACACCCAGGTGGAGGTCGGAGGACAACTCACAACACGATCTCCCCTTCTACCATGTAGGGCTTGAGGCTGAAACTCAGATCTTTTGGCTTGTCCCCAAGTGTCTAAAGTCACTGAGCCAACGTGCCTGCCTACCTGTTACTTTCATTTGAAAGCTCTGCCATCTGGAGTTGCTGAAGCCTTTCAGAGCTACACCTGTCCCCTCATCCTTTTCCACACTGATGTTTTTCACCACTTTGCTTCTCCCTGGGCATAAACACCACCCGCACTGCCCCTGACTCCTATCCAGCATAGCGTCATGTTTCCTTCACTCCGACACCATGGAATGACATCTCTCTGACTCCCCAAAGACATAAACCCTAACTTTTCTTCACTTCAAAAGTAAAACCCAGAAATCCAACTGCAGTTCTTTTTCCAAACATGAGCAGAAGTATTGTTTAACAAAGACTGCTCCTCACATATTCCCCTGCTGGGTATCCAACAGGCTGGAAATGATACAACTAATATTCTGTAGGTGTAGGGACAGTCATCCAAAGAGATGCCGACAGTTATTTTTGGACAAAACAAAACAAAACAAAAATCTTCCCATGTGCTCACTATATTAGAATTTTAACAGGAATTCCATAGTACTGGAAATAAATAACTTTGGTTTAAAGTTTATTTATTCAAATAAAACGAGTTTTCAAAACATGTGTCATCTTTGATTTTGCAATTCTACTTCCAAGAATTTATCTCTAATAATCAGAAAAAAGGTACCACTGTACCTACTTGAAACTTTGTTGTAGCTTTATGCTTTTATAATGTAAATGATCAAACATACACGCATGTAATAAGAATACACTCAGCTGCCAGATGCCTACATCTCACTTGTTTTCAACATTTTCCAGTTCCTTCTCCATTACTTTATTCACCTTTCTGGTTTTACTGAAATAGCTTAAAATACATGTCAGAGTGGAGGTCATCTCACAGGGCTTCGACTTAAACCTCTGAGGGCAAAGGATATTTTTTTTTCTGCTTCTAATTAGGTGTACTGTGAAATTCAGTAATGATTTTTCAAATTAGTATTACATTAATGTCATTATTTTATACATCCAAGTAAGCAACAATTCCTTTGTGTGGGGGTGTGCATCTTATGTCTGGAAGCCAGAATAAAGTACAGGGTATCCTGCTCTCTTATTCTCTACCCTGTTCCTCTGAGACGGGAAGGATCACTGAATCTGGAATTCTGTTGCTGGCCAGTGAACCCCAGAGTCATTCCTAGACCTGTCTTCTACCATACCATGACAGGTGCTGAGGATCTGAACTCAGGTCCTCATGCTTCTGTAACAAGAGTTCTTAGCTGGGTCTTCTCCCCAGTACAATGGTAATTTCTTAATATCAACTAAATACACAGTCACTGTAACCATAGAGCGCTGAAATTGTCTTCTTACAATTTGTTCCAACACAATCTGAAGTTCTACAGGCCAGATTCATTAGTATTTTTTTTTTCATTTAATATATATCTTGTCTCTTTAACATATGGCCATTCCTCTCCTTTGTGTTATTTCATTTATCAATCGGAGGAATCAAGTCATGTCATGTCATAGATATTATTCATGTTTTGGATTTGGTCAGTTATGACGGCTCATGTCATTCAATGTCCCTTCAGCCCTGTAAACTAGTAGTTAGGGCTAACGTCTCAGATGAGTTGAGGATCTTGTTCCATTCTGATTACTAATGCACAGGGGGCTCTGTGTCTTTCCTATTACATCAGACAAGAAAGGACATTAAACCTGTTCATGCCACTGTTAGTGATTAACGTATTGGGATTTTTTTAGCCTAACCCTTTGTTTTAGTTTTCCTTTGCTGTGACAGACACCATGACCAAGCTTGTAGAGGATTTTCTCCTCAAGTTGCTTTAGGCCATGCTATGTTATCACAGCAACAGAAACCCTAAGACAGGAATCTTTTGGGTTCACTCGCTCTCTACATGGTTACATTTACTCTTTCTCTTCTCTGATGTTTTAGTCTCATTTTTCTGACTTATCAGATTGTGTACCATATGCTGCCCCTTTGTTTCACTCTTCCATGTAGAACCAAATAGGATCAGTGCCCACCACCAAAGCCTGTGCTCCCGTTTCAGCCCTTCCTGGGCCAGGCACACTCGGCGGTCAATGGGTTTCTCAGAAAGGATTATGATCGCGTTCATTCTGATTCCTGCATTATTAAAACTGCTCACCCTGATATCTGAAGGACAACTCAAACAGCACTGCCTTGTTTTTAAAGACAAGACTGGAAACAAAATAAGCAGCAGGCCAGGACTGGCTAAAGAAATAAACTAAGGTCACTTAGTTAATAGAACCCGAGTTTACATAACATAATATAAGGCTACAACCACTGTGGTATAACAGAAAATGTCCTATAATCTTGCAGTGGCAAGCATGCTTCTAAAGTCTAAGACTGACATGACAGTATGTACTCATGGTGTTAGGAAAAGCACATTCCAATGGGCACGAAACATTTGGTGGCGATTTTTCTCTAGCTATAGTTCATCCTTACCTTCTTCTTTGTGCTTCCCTGCCTTTGCAAATTGCAGTACTTATGATCTGGTTGGAAAGAATATAACTATTTATAGCAAGATATGACCTGAAGTCTTCAGGTTTTGTTTTAGTGGACCATTTTTTTAAATCAATGCCACTAGACATAAAAACAGATAAATATTTAATATATGCAACTCTAAAACAAAAGATAAAGTTATGTGCTGTCCTGCCAATACCTCACCTCTCCTGAAGATACACTTCAAGAAGATGGTAAGCACTCATTTAAGAATGACCATTATTGGTAAGAACTCCCATGAGGATAACCTTGGACCACTCTGGCGGTTTGAACATGCTTGGTCCATGGGAAGTGGCACTATTAGGAGGTGTGGTCTTGTTGGAGCAGGTGTGGTCTTGTTGGAGGAAGTGTGTCACTATGGGGGTGGCCTTTGAGGTCCTATGCTCAAACTCTGCCCAGTATGGAAGAGAGTTCCCTCCTAACTGCCTGTAGAAGACAGTCTCCTCCTGGCTACATTCAGATCAAGATATAGAACTCTTGGCTCCTCCAGTACCATGTCTGCCTGCAGGCTGCCACACTTCCCACTGTGATGATAATGGACTAAAGCTCTGAAAGTGTAAGCCATCCCCAATTAAATGTTTGCTGTTATGAGAGTTGACATAATCACAGTGTCTCTTCACAGCAATGAAACCCTAAGACACACTCCTTCCATGCCACAGCTAAATTCAAGACTTGGGGAACGACAGCCACTGCCACTTAAATTCACATGGAGTGTCTGTCTAGCAGTAGCAAGGGTGGAGGAGACAAAGGAATGGCTTTTGATGGAGAATGAAAGTGAGGACTCAGACATCCCAGACATGATACTTTTCCTCTACCTTCCCATTTGGCCAGTGCAGTTGAGAGAGCTGGGGAACGTAGATTGTGTTTGCTCTACTGGTTATTTTAAGGACCTTGCTTGTTACCTTATCACATTTAATTCCCAGTTTCTAGAGGTGTCAAGTTTTCACAGTGAACTTACATTGCATTTCCATCGCTGAGAAACCGATTAATACATCTCATTGAGTCAGTATATTATCCAAAGTGAGTGCTGCCTTGACCTACCTTAATCCTGACCTGTCACCTGTGCAATGGAGACATACAAAAGTAAAGATATGAACCTGAGTAGTCTCCTAAGTGTTCAGGTGTTGCTGACCTTTTCTTTGAGGGAGAGACTAGGTCTCTCATCGGCCTAGAATTCATCATGTAGGTGAGGCTGCCTGGCCATAAGACTTAGGGATCTCTTTGTCTCTGCTACTAATACTCAAGATTTTTTGTTTTTTGTTTTTTGTTTTTTTTTTTTTTTTTGCTTTTTAAAACAGATTACTTATTGTGTGTGCCACCACACAAATATGGAGATGAGTGGGCAGCTTAGGGGAGTGAGTGCTCATCCACCAGGGGAGTGCTGGAGCTTGAAATCTAGTCATCAGTCCTGGAGCAGTGTCCGGACTTGTTGAGACATCTCCCCAGCCCCTCCCCTATCTTGTTTGTTTATTTGCTTTTATATGTAGGTTCTATGGAAAGACTGAATTTAGATCCTCATGCCTGCAAAGCAAGCACTTTGATAACTGAGGCACCTCTCTAACCTCAGTCCGTTGACTTTCAAAGCTAACGTTTGCATTTTTAAAGTTTCAAATGTAACTTGGACACAAACTGATTCTCATTACTTTTTAATTCAAATCCTGACTCTTGATGCAAAGTGAATAAAATAAGAAAAAGACTCTCAAAGTTTTTCTGTCAAGTTTCCGGAAACTCCAGTTGACACATTAGACTGTAAATACTCAATCTCAGTTGCATGTTTAATTGATTATAAATAGTCTCGATTTCCAAGTGCATTTATAAATATACAATATTCAGGTTGATGTAGTCAGATGCTCAACAGGACAAATTTATAATTAAAAGAAGCAAAAATTTCTCTAGTATTTAAAGATCTCTTCTTGTAGTCTTGTAGACCTTAGACCACCAGAGAAAGAATTCTCTTAAATATCCTAGCTCTGCTTATAGACTTTATCAAAATCTTTGTAACCTTTCAACTTAACAACCCACGGTTAAAATAAGTTTCATATTTTATACTGACATGAAGACAATCTCCTGGAGTCAGAACAAGCCAGGCCCTCTTGAAATAGCATAGCATGTACTGACCCTTTTCAGGGCAGCTTAATTTGGGTAGATGGAATTCGGCAGCCATTGGCCTAGGCTGGATTCAACTAATCTCTCTGTTGTCTACTTGATTTCTGCATTCTTTTCATTTAGCCTGCTCCATCCACAAAAGACCCCATCTGTCTGAAAACCATCAGCATTTCTTTGTCCTAAATTGAACTGAATAGAAGTTATCCCTCAAAGTTGACATGCTACAGTTTGAAGATCCCTTTGGGAATGCACATATCTACCTTGGGTGGAAATCTCATTAGCTAGCTTTCATACGATAAACACATAAACACACACTGCTTTCTGCTTCCTCAAGGGGAGGTACAGTGAGATAACAGGTTATTATGAGATGAATTCAATGCCTTATAGAAGCTTTCTCTCTCTCTCTCTCTCTCTCTCTCTCTCTCTCTCTCGATATTTGCTTAGAATGCTCTGTAGAAGGAACACAGGGCTTTTCCTAAGCCAGTTTGAAAGGCTTATCTCCAACGTAGTTACAAACTTAAGACATTGCTAGGAGAAATTCTATTAAATAAAGATGGGTAACACTGTAAGAGATTCACTGAGCATTTATTTGGTCCAATCTCACACTATATACAAAGCAGGAGTTCAGGAAGGGGAAAACTCCATCTCTTCCTCTTTGCTCCAGTTACCAATCAAGTTAGACTTCAATTAAGATTCACAGAGTGGCACTCAGTGGTGTTTCCTCCACCCTTGCCCTCAGACATACTGCATATGAGTTCAGGGGAAGTAACCAGGCATTCATAGTACTCTGAATTTTAATCCAGCCTCACATCTACCTACATATCTTTTAGATAGGAGCAAAGTTTTAGATTTCAAAAGGAAATCCAGATCTTGTTTGTGCTTTCGGACATGGGTGTGTGTGTGTGAGAAAGAGAGAGAGAGAAAGAGAGAGAGAGAGAGAGAGAGAGAGAGAGAGAGAGAGAAGAGTTTGGAAGGGGGCTGGAGAGATGGCTCAGCCGTTAAGAGCACTGACTGCTCTTCCAGAGGTCCTGAGTTCAAATCCCAGCAACCACATGGTGGCTCACAACCATCTGTATTGGGATCTGATGCCCTCTTCTAGTGTGTCTGAAGACAGCTACAGTGTACTAATATACATAAAATAAATTAAAAAAAAAAACAAAGAGTTTGAAAGGAAAGGAGCAAGATAAAGTGGAAGAGATGGTAGGGATGCAGGGTTGAGAGAACCATGAAGAATGAGGAGCAGCGACTTGTCTGTAGGGAAAGTAGATGAGGGCAAATATTTAGGGCAGAGGCTGATTGTCAGAGAAGCCCCATCTGAGGAGTAGTGAGAACACACAACTCAGCGGGAAGCATTGATTCCAAAGGTGCTTCACTCTCCAAGCAGGGGCGAGAGAAGGGGAAGCTTGCCTTCAAGACTGAAGGACAAGAGCGAGAAAATAGTTCTGATCACTGGGAGGACAGAAGCCATAGGAGGGAGGGAGGGTGGGTGAATATGAAGGAGGGCTGGTCTGGACACCGCGGGGTCTGGGATGAATGAATGATTTGGAAGGACATCAGGGTAGGGATTTCAGCTAGAGTGATCTGGAGTTAATAACACAGCTGGGTAAGGCTGTTGAAATGCCAGCAGGGCAGGACAGAAGCTACAGCTAAAGACCTAGAGCCAACGGGTTAGCAGGTTACCCTCTTGTACATGAGGCATCCAGCTGACATCTGGCCAAACCCGAGGGAGCGATAGATAGGTCACAAGCCTGCTGCCAAAACCCTACGTGAGTTCTAGGGTCGGGTGGCTGACGATACTTCATAGGTCTGACAGAGGTGTGAGGGTAATTTATGTGAGGAGAGAAGAATATGGCCTGGAGACAGTTTTAAAGGGTAAGGATGGTATCAACTCCCAACAGCCAGCCCAAAGGGCAGAGCGTGGATAAGAATGAGGCTCACCAAGTTACGGCGCTTGCTGCTGACCTTGGCAACCTTGAGTTCAGTCCCTGGAACCCACACGAAGGAAGGAAAGAACGATTCCCCCAGGTCATCTTCTGGTCCTGACATACATAGCATGGCACAAGCATGCCCCCCCCCCAACCCTCCAAAAAACATAAGCACGTGTTTTTAAAGGTTTTGTTTTCTGCTGTTGCTCCTTTCTAGAATGAGTCTTCTCTATCTAAGTACAAAAGAGAAGCAGGAATCTCAGGAGATTCAGGCCCAGCTGATGGCAGAAAGGGGGGGGGGTTGGTAGAAATGTTAAGAATACAGGAATGGGAATCTGTGGGGCACCACTGAAAGTTGTAGAAGGCAGGAAGGCAGAGGAGGGAGAGTGAAAGCATCCTGAGACTGTCCAAAGAGGCTTTTAGTGCTCATACTTGCCATAAGGATGCTGTTGTGTTAACACATAAAAGTTATTAGAAAAATGATTGACATGTACAACCTGAGAGGGAAAAACATTACCATGTCACATGTTCCCCAAACTCACAAACATCCAGTCACAACAAGCCCTAAAGAACATATTATTGGGGCTGGAGAGATGGCTCAGTGATTAAGAGCACTAGCTGCTCTTCCAGAGGTCCTGAGTTCAATTTCTCAGCACCCATATGGTGGCTCACAACTATCTATAATGGGATCTGATGCTGTCCTCTGGCACACAGGAGTACATGCAGATAGAATACTCATATACATAAAAAATAAATGAATAAATCTTTTTTTAAAGGAGCATATTATCTTCTTGTCACACAGAACTAAATTCCAACTTGCGAAGACAAAAAAAAAAAAAATCTGTCAGAGTCTTTGGCAGATTTTTTTTTCATTTAAGAATTCTTTTATTTAATACTTTATTTACATTTCAAGTGTTTTCCCCTTTCCAGGTCTCCCCTTTGGAAACCCCCTATCCCATCCCAGCTCCCCCTGCCTCTATGAGGGTATTCTCTCACCCATCCACCCACTCCTGTCTTCCCTCCCTGGCATTCCCCTATACTGTGGCATCTAACACTCTCAGACCCAAGGGCATCTCCTCCCACTGATGGTCAACAAAACCCTCCTCTGCCACATATGTGGCCAGCGCCATGGGCCCCTCCATATGCATTCTTTGGTTGGTGGTCCAGTTTCTGGGAGCACCATGGGTCCTGACCAGTTGACGCTGTTGTTCCCTCCCTGGGGCTGCAAACTCCCTCAGTTCCTTCTTCAACTCCTCTATCTGGGAGCCCACACTTAGTCCAACAGTTGCTATGAATTGAATCATGGATGTTCTGAACTTTTGGGCTAATATCCACTTGTCAGTGAGTACATACCGAGTTTGTTCTTTTGTGGCTGAGTTACCTCACTCAGAATAATATTTTCAAGTTCCATCCATTTGCCTGCTAATTTCATGAAGTCATTGTTTTTAATAGCTGAGTAGTATTCCATTGTGTAAATGTACCATGTTTTCGGTATCCATTCCTCTGTGGAGGGACACCTGGGTTGTTCCAGCTTCTGGCTATTATAAATATGGCTGCTATGAACATAGTGGAGCATGTGTCCTTATTAGATATTGGAGCATCTTCTGGGTATTTGCCCAGGAGTGGTATAGCTGGGTCCTCAGATAGTATTATGTCCAATTTTCTGAGGGTCCACCAAACTGATTTCCAGAGTGGTTGTACCAGCTTGCAATCCCACCAGCAATGGAGGAGTGTTCCTCTTTCTCCACATCCTCGCCAACATCTGCTGTCACCTGAGTTTTTGCTCATAGCCATTCTGACTGGTGTGAGGTGGAATCTCAGGATTGTTTTGATTTGCATTTCCCTGATGACTAAAGGATGCTGAACATTTCTTTAGGTGTTTCTCAGCCATTCGAGTTTCCTCAGTTGAGAATTCTCTGTTTAGCTCTGTTCCCCATTTTTTGATAGGGTTATTTGGTTCTCTGGAGTCTAACTTCTTGATTTCCTTGTATATATTGGACATTAGCCCTCTATTGGATGTAGGATTGGTAAAGATCTTTTCCCAATCTGTAGGTTGCCATTTTGTCCTATTGACAGTGTATTTTGCCTTACAGAAACTTTGTAATTTCATGAGGTCCCATTTGTCGATTCTTGATCTTAGAGCATAAGCCATTGGTGTTCTGTTCAGGAACTTTTCTCTTGTGCCCATATGTTTGAGAGTTTTCCCCACCTTCTCTTCTATTAGATTCAGTGTATCTGCCTTTATGTGGCGGTCCTTGATCCACTTGGACTTGAGCTTTGTACAGGGAGATAGGAATGGATCAATTCGCAATCTTCTACATGTAGACTGCCAGTTGAACCAGTACCATCTGTTGAAGATGCTGTCTTTTTTCCACTGGATGGTTTTAGCTCCTCTGTCAAAGATCAAGTGACCATAAGTGTGTGGGTTCATTTCTGGGTCTTCAATTCTATTCCATTGATCTACCTGCCTGTCACTGTACCAATACCATGCAGTTTTTATCACTACTGCTCTGTAGTACAGCTTGAGGTCAGGGATGCTGATTCCCCCAGAAGTTCTTTTATTGTTGAGAACAGTTTTTGCTATCCTGGGTTTTTTGTTATTCCAAATGAATTTGAGGATTGCTCTTTCTAAGTCTATGAAGAATTGAGTTGGGATTTTGATGGGGATTGCATTGAATCTGTAGATTGCTTTCGGCAGGATGGCCATTTTTACTATATTAATCCTGCCAATCCAGATCTTTCCATCTTCTGAGGTCTCCTTAGATATCTTTCTTCAGAGATTTGAAGTTCTTGTCATACAGATCTTTCACTTGTTTGGTTAGAGTCACACCAAGATACTTTATATTGTTTGTGACAATTGTGAAGGGTGTCATTTCCCTAATTTATTTCTCAGCTTGTTTATCCTTCAAGTATAGGAAGGCCACTGATTTGTTTGAGTTAATTTGATATCCGGCCACTTTGCTGAAGTTGTTTATCAGCTGTAGCAGTTCTCTGGTGGAGTTTTTTGGGTCACTTAAGTATACCATAATATCATCTGCAAATAGTAATATTTTGATTTCTTCCTTTCCAATTTGTATCCCTTTGACCTCCTTTTGTGTCTAATTGCTTTAGCTAGAACTTCAAGTACTATATTGCATAGATAGGGAGAGAGTGGACAGCCTTGTCTAGTCCCTGATTTTAGAGGGAATGCTTCAAGTTTCTCCCCATTTAGTTTGATGTTGGCTACTGGTTTGCTGTATATTGCTTTTACTATGTTTAGGAATGGTCCTTGAATTCCTGATCTTTCCAAGACTTTTATCATGAAGGGATGTTAAATTTTGTCAAATGCGTTTTCAGCATCTAACGAAATGACCATGTGGTTTTTTTCTTTGAGTTCGTTTATGTGGTGGATTACATTGATGGATTTCCGGGTATTGAACCATCCCTGCATCCCTGATCAAGCCTACTTGATCATGATGAATGATCATTTTGATGTGTTCTTGGATTTGGTTTTCGAGAATTTTATTGAGTCTTTCTTCATTGATATTCCTAAGGGAAACTGGTCTATAGCTCTTGTAGGTTTCATTTCATAGGCATTTTAAGGCAGTGGTAGTTCAAGGCCAGCCTCAGCTATATGATGTGTTCAAGGCCACATTGGGCTAAACAGCATAGCAGCCACTCCCCAAACAAAAACAAACCAGAGGCTGAAGAGCTAGCTCAACAATTAAGAGCATGGGTTGCTCTCAAAGAGGACCCAGGTTCACTTCTCAGTACCCACATGGTGGCTCACAAAAATCTGAACTCTGGTTTCAAGAGATTCGGCACTCTCTTCTGATTTCCCTGGCACCGTGCATGCAGGTGGTATATGTACATTCATGTAGCCAAAACAATCATCCACATAAAACAAAATAACCATTTAAAACAAACAACCAGAAGCACCTCTCAAACAAACAACACAACCAAATTAACAACAACAAACAAAATCCTGTATGGTAAATCATTAAAAAGAAATTAAAAAAATACTAAGAATACCACATGATTTGGTAACCTTTTTTCTAGATGTGTCTCTGCACATACATGTATTAAAAAAATCAAAAGCTGGTCTTTTAACAGATAGTTTTATATACATGTTTCTAATAGAAGTATGTACAAAAGCCAAGATGCAGAAACAACTCCATTGTCACCTAAGGATGGGTAGATAAAGCCATAGGTAACAGGCAAATAGTGGAAAGTTATTCGACCTTAGAAAAGAAGGCCATCTTGTCATTTTCTAATACAGGTGAACCCTGAGGACACTGTAATAAATGAAATTAGCTGGTCACAGGTAGACAGGTGCTGAATGATTTTTTTCTATGAATTGTCTAATGTCGGTTAACAGAAAAGAGGAAGAAGGTATTGCGTGATTATCAGATTACCAGGGCAAGTTATTTAATCGGTTTAGTTTTGGATTTGAAGCATAAAAATGTTCTAGAAATCTGTTTCTCAATAGTGGGGGCTATACACAACACCACTGATGCACCCCCAAGAAAGGCCACACACTCCTGTTAGCCCAGCCCCAGGAAGGCTGAGCACAGGCAGGGGGCTGTGAGCTCCCAGACAGTCAGGGTTACACACCCCTATCTCAAAGCACAACGTAACAGCAAAAAAAAAAAAAAAAAAAAACTGTTAGATTTTATGTTGTATGTGTGTATTATAGCACAATTTAAAAAACAAAACAAAATAAAAAAACAAAGACTAAAAATGGTCTCCTCTTCTCCTGTCTGATAGATGAAAGAGACAAGAAAGAATGACTGACCGTACATCCCAGGTTGTCAGTTCATGAACACAGAATCAGGACCAGAACTCCACCAGACTTGAACCTCACTGTGGGGCCTGCTGCTTTCTCTTTCTCTTTCTCTCTAAATCTCTGTCTCCCTCTCTCTTCCCCTCCCTCCTCCTTCCTTTTGTGTGTGTGTGTGTATGTGTGTGTGTGTGTCTCCCCTCCCTCCCCCTCCCCCTCCCTCTTCCTCCCTCTCCCTCCCCCTCCCCCTCCCCCCTTCCCCTCCCCCTCCCTCCCCTCCCTCTTTCACTCCCTTTCCCCTCCCTCTCCCACCCCTGGTGCTGAGGTAGAGAAAAAGAGGAGGCAGCTGATTTATGGACAGTGACATTCCATTGAACCCGAAGGGGATCAAGATTCTTCTGCTCATAAATGTTCCTAGTCAGTGCCCTTTCTCCTGATCTCATTCGGATTATTCAGATCCACAAGAGCCCACAGGCCACCCTGGAAACCTTGAGCCACTCACAACTCCTGGAGTCTGAGGTGGGCCAGAGAGCAGACAAGAGCAGCTCTTCTGTCCCCCATCTGTTTCCCCTGTAATTTAGAAGTCCAGACAGTCACAGCAGAGAACAAGAAAGAAAACACAGAGGCATACTTCAAAATGAACCCGGTGTGGGGGTCTCTCATGGGGAAGCAGCCAGTCCAAACTTGTCACCTTAGGATCCTTCCTCCCCACAGGGGAAGGATGTCTCCCATCCCCTTTAGGCTCCCCATTCCAAATTCCATAAAGGAAGCATCAGGAAAGGCTCAATCAGAGCAGGGGTGAAAACCAGCCCTATCCTTTACAGGGGTGATGACTTCTATATTCTCATAGAAATTTCTCTTCCACAGAGGAGGAACAAAAGGCGTGTTCCTTATACAACTTCTGCAGGATCGGGCTAGGGCTGTTGATACAAATAGCTTGGTAATTCCAGAAATCTAGGCAGGTTCAAAGTGCTAAAGATGAGGCCACCTCCTGATCCCCGAGCCCTGCTCCTCCCATACTGATGTAGAGACATCCTAATTATCCCATAGCCCTAGAGCTCGGAAAGTGTTAGGAAAATCTCCCTGCATAACTATGTCCCGTGACAAAGAACTAAATAAAAAATTTGGCAAGGACATTTCTGAAGATCTTTCCGCTGAGGGTTTTTGTTTTTTTCAGCAACCCATCAGAGGTTGAACCAGGATGCCTATAAAAAGCCTTCCGTGTTCCCTTACATTCTCTTCATGAGTCCTCAGAAGAATAGAATAAGACAGAGGTCAGAGAGCTGGAGCCAGATACTGAAGATGCCAGGCTGTCTGGAGGCATTGGTGGCTGCACTTCCCCAGACTGTCTCCTACCTCTCTAGCTGGCATGGCCTCTGCCTACACTCCTTAAGGGAATTGGTCATGCTCCTGGCTAGCTTCACCTGTGAGTCTACTACTTATTGAACAAAGGAAGGGTTATTTCCATGCTCAGTTTTCTAGACACTCACAAGCATGGATCTGTGAATTAGTTATGGCAGGAAAGACTGAGTGAAGGATGCAGCTTAACAAGAGACTCGTCCACACCTGAGCTGCCAGTCATCCCTGACTCTGGGACTTGCCTGCCATGTAAAAGCCAATGAACCAGTAAGGAAACATCAATAACCTAACCCTAAAAAGCAGTGGCCTCCCTGAGCTCACACCAAACATAAAAGTAGAGAGAGGGGCCAAGGGCCCTCACTAACTCTACACCTATCACATTCGCAGGAATCAAAAGACATGAAGACTTTACAACCTCTCTCATCTTCTTCTCCTCCACCAGGTATTCCCACCTCCAAACTTCCAGAATCTGGGAACTATATTCCACCCTGTGGTGGTTTGAATATGCTTGGCCATGGGAAGTAGCACTATTAGCAGGTGTGATCTTATTGGAGGAGGTGTAACCTTGTTAGAGGAATTATGTCACTGTGGGGGTGGGCTTTAGGGCTCCCCTGCTCAAGCTTTGCCCAGTGTGGAATCAGAGCCTCCTCCTGGCTGCCTGTGGAAGACAGTCTTCTCCTAGCAGCCTTCAGATCAAGATGTAGAACTCTTGGGTCTCTACCAAGTCTGCCTGCACGATGCCACACTTTTTGCCATGATGATAATGGACTGAACCTCTAAAACTGTAAGCCAGCCCCAATTAAATGTTAGCCTTTATAAGAGTTGCTTTGGTTATGGTGTCTCTTCAAAGCAATGCAACACTAAATAAGCCACACCTCCAACTAAATGCTAACAAGATGCTTTGTAGGATGATGGATACCTGTTGGTTCTCGGCTGCCTTCCACAGACTGAAAGGATTGAAGGGTCATACTTCCCCTGGAGTAGGAACACAAGGAACTCTTGCCACTACCTCTGTCCTTCAAATAGCCAGAGGACCTGGGACCATCCGAGGCTCCTCCAGCAGCACAGTTTCACAGATCTTCACAGTTTCTGTCCATCTTATCTAAGGGAACCAGGACTCAATGGCCATAGAAGACTGTGGAAATGAGATGCAAAGTCATGGAGAGGAGGGAGTGCTAGAGGAGAGGAGAAGAAAGATTATTCTGGAGCAAGAGAAAAGAAAGCATTGAAGGGCAGAGAGGACCTGAAAGTGAACAACAGCTCTTCTAAGGGGATTAGGGAGTGTGATGGTTTGTATATGCTTGGCCCAGGAAGTGGCACTATTAGAAGGTGTGACTCTGTTGGAGTGGGCGTGGCACTGTGGGTGTGGGCTTTAAGACCCTCATCTTAGCTGCCTGGAAGTAAGTATTCTCTTAGCAGCCTTCAGATGAAGATGTAGAACTTTCTGCTCCTCCTGCACCATGCCTGCCTGGATGCTGCCATGCTCCAGCCTTGGTGATAATAGACTGAATCTCTGAACCTATAAGCCAGCTCCAATTAAATGTTGTCATTTGTAAGACTTGCCTTGGTCATGGTGTCTGTTCACAGCAGTAAAACCCTAAGACAGGGAGAGAACACACAGATAGGAGTAATTGATTGAGACTACTGATTGTTCCCTGGTTACTGGTTTAGAAGGTGAAGAAGAAATTGTGTGCATACTATATTATCCTCTTTAGAAGCTGGGGCTAAAAAGGCCTACTTGGTTCCTGAATCAATATATTTCACTTCTATAACACATATGTAATCATGTACATATAAGAAGTCACACATTATTATGGATTAGAATGGACTCCAGAGTCTCCTCAGCTCTTTAATGCTTATGAAAAAAAATGAAGCAGCCAGGAAGGTGAAGTAAGTGATACAGGAATCAGTTGCAACATCAATTTGCTCTGAGTACTGGGCTCATTGCTTTGTACTCAAGGTCTTTGAACTCAAACCTTAACAAACAGCTGTCCGCCTGACATCCTCACTTAGGTGTACAGTGACATCTCATTCATCTCCGATGGAGCTCCCCAAGTCCCACCCCAGCCACAGTCGTCCTCATTCTGGTCAATGAGTAGCAGCTCCAGTCTTCAGGTCTCTCAGCTAAGACCTTGGAGTCCTATTTGATTCTTCTGTCTCACCCTGAACCAATCTAACAAGACGATGTCTTGATTCTACCTGGAGAGTGGAATCCAGAATGGCAATGCTTCTCACCTCTATGGTCCAGACCACATGCATGTCTCACTGGGAACATACAGATAAGGAAGTCTGTTCTTAACCACAGTGTCTAATGGATCTTTTGAACATGTCAAATAGTGTCATCTCATGGCTCAAATCACCAACAGTTTCCCATTTTATACAGACTAAGAGCTCAAGTTCTTTCACACTGTGAGCACTTGTAACCCATCTGGATCCCCTTCTTTCCCAGACACTATCTGAAAATACCCCTCCTCATGCTGCCATAGTCCACCAGCCTCCTGGCTTTCTCTCAAGCACATCCCCACCTCAAGTGCTTCTTTGAAGTTAGGATTTTGATCATAGCTGTGTCCCCCCTTGCCTAGAATGGTAGTCAACATACAATGAATGTGCTAGGTAGTTCTACACCTAATCTTTTTCCAGTTCAAAAGGTCAATGATTTTATACCAGGTCTATTTTTTTTATCCAGAGGCCACATTTTAGCCTTTGAACTGTGTACCTGACATCATGAGCTGCTTACCTGGTCTGTCATGTCATGCCTTCCAAAGGCAATCTCTGATTTGGGGAAAAGAAAAGAAAGATACAAAGAACCCAGTAAGCTCATGTGAGGCATTCCATGAGACACCGAAAGTTTCCTTCTGTCTACACAGCTTGAACTCCTTGAGAAAGCCTTGGATTCTCACTGCTAGCAGAAGGGTGTGTGTGTGCGCGCGTGTGCTGACAGAGCTGTGTCTGTAAGCAATGTACACATACACACTGGGAGAACTGATATCCCAAATCCCAAACAACCAAAAAAACAATCTTAACTGAGAGAGACATTATGGAAAACCTGGGATTCAAAAGGGGGAGGGGGGGGAAGTGTGGTTCCTGTATTTGAATAGCAGAAGAATCTAAAAATACCTTGGCTTGCTTGTTGTGTTATTTCACATTAAAATAATAAATGCATAAGTTGAGGGACAGAGGTGAAGGGAGTTACAATACTGCTTGCTATTAATATCCCATCTTTCTTCCTAGGAACACATAGCTCCTTCCATCTCTCTTCTGATTTTTGACAATGATTGTTACTGAATTTACCTTTTCACATGAGAACGTCCCCACTTGTAATTTTTAAGCCAGACCTCTTCGTGCTGGCAGATGAATTTTTTTCTGGGAGTTGAGGGGAGAGATGGCAACAAACTATATATTCCTGACTCTCAATATATCACATCCTTTCTGATCCTCAAACATAAAGTCCATACATCATTCCTACTTCATGTAGTAGGAGACCAAGGCTGACAGGCATTAGATGACTTGCTCAAAGCCACCTGGGTATTTAAGACTTTAATTTATTATTGATGCACCCTAAAATGTTTCACCTACAAACCTTTCACCTACAGCAATACAGCAATAACAGAAGAGCAAGCTATTCGTGGATATTAAGTATGAATTAGCTTCATTAGTTAATTCCTGGCTAATGAAATATGCAACGCACAGCTTGTCTACATTTCTGTCTGTTTCCTTCCATTGGGGAAATGGCATCCCAAAAGAGTGCAGCTAACACAAGGTGAAGTTTGATTATGAACCAAAATGGCCAATTTGGGTCAAAAGTCAGATGTCATTAGATCCACAAAAAGGCCCTTTTAATATGGAAATGGGCAGGTTGCTTAGCATGCCTTAGGTTTAATCACCAGTACCATATAAACCAGGGGTGGTGGCTCCTGCCTGTAATCCTAGCACTCAAGATGTAGAAGCAAGTGGACTAGGCATTCATGTCATCCTTTGCTACACATTGACCTCAAAGCCAGTCTGAGTTACTTGAGACTCAGTCTCAAAGGGAAAACAAAATGCTTAGAACTTTCCCCAGTCTTAATCATCTCTATTAAAAGTTACAGGGCACATGATTTCTGATTAATGCATCCAGATGGTACCAATTGCTAGTGATAGAAAACTTAAAGTAGCTTAAAAATGAGATTTACTATCTAGCAAGATGTGGTATAGACGCAGGGAAGTTAGAGCTGTGAATTGAGTATCTCTGTGATGTGCCCAGGACATACAGTCCTCTCAGCTTGCCTCTCCACCATCCCCTGTACAACGGCTTGTCTTTTAAAGGTAGACCTTTGTGAAGATCCCATGATAGCTGCCTCAGACAGAACTCACACACAAACAATAACCATTATAGATGGAAAAGGAATTTCTTGTCGGGAATTCTACTAAGATAAGGAAGGGTATCTACGATTGTAAGCCCAGCAGACAGTGGCCACCTGGGAACTCACACACAATACAGAAACCCAAACAAAACAACAAACCAGTAACAATAAAACAAACCAAAAAACCCAACTACATAGCCCATTTACACATTTGAAACCTCTGTTTGCCTCTGTCGGGAGGTCATTGTCCAACGCAAACTCCACAGTGAAGCCTGCAGTGGAGGAACAGGGAGCCGTGTTATATTTAGGGAGTCTGGAACTGGACTTGAGAAATCTAGCTAGTTGTATTAGACAGAAACCTATAAGCATGTCACCCTTAGGTACAAATAACGAATATTGGCAATCTTTCATTATTTAGTGTACCTCCCATAGAGATAGTGTGTGTGTGTGTGTGCACGCGCACGCACGCCTGCACGTTCAAATGATGTGTACTCGTGGAAACCAGATGATATCGGATGGCTTCTTTTATCTCTCTTCATCTTATTTTTCATGACAGGGTTGCTCATTGAACCTGGAGCTCGTGATTGACTAGTCTGGGTAGCCAGTGAGCTCTAAGGATCCTCCTGTATAAAGGGATTCTGGCCAACTTGACCATGGTGATGTCTCTGTCAGGCTTTGCCCTTCTCCCCATTTCCATTTGTTGATGAAAACTGTTAGATTACACTCCTAAAGCTAGCCACCAAGGTTTAGTTTCCTATTTGACCTCCTCCTCCTCTTCCTCCTCTTCTTCCTCCTGAGGTTGACTACCAGGGTCTAGCAGTCAAAAGCTTCTGCTCACCTAATTAACCTGTCCAATTAAAATTAAACACCTCACCCTAACACAGTGGTTCCCATTTTCCTGTGGGCCACATGTCTCCTCTTCCTCCAGAGGCAGTCCTTCGTCCTCCAGGATGAATACCCCCTCCCCCTCTCCCTTGTTTCCTTCCCCTTCTCCTTCTTTCTCTCTCTTTGTCCACCTGAGTCAAATGTATATCCTCTGAGCTGAGAACTTGGTCTTGGGGATCCTGAGCCGATACTGTCTCTTACCCTGTCTAAATCCCACTCCAATATCTAAACACTGGAATTGCAGATACACCTTGATGTGTTTATAAAAAGATAAAGAGATAGGAGATACGTTCTATGGAGGGGTGGTGAGACATGGGGGAAGGGGGTGCCTCAGTGGGCCCATGCCAAGTCACCCCTTCCTCCTGAGGGACCAGGAACGTATAGTATAGAATAGAGTTTATTCAGGGCATGGGGAGGGGAGCTGAGAGGGTAGTAGAGGCAGAGAAAGGCAGAGAGGGGGAGAGAGTAGAGAAATAGAGCTGGCGATGAACACATGGAGAGAGGGGGAAGAGAATAGGGAAGGGAGAGGGAAAGGGAAGAGCCCAAGAAGGCAAGAGAGAAACAAGAGAGCAAGAGAGAGATGAGGGGGCAAGCTGCCCCTTTTATAATGGGTCAGGCCTGATAGTTGCCAGGTTTAAGTGTGGGGTGGAGTTTAGACAGAATGCTAACCCACCTAGCTTTTATGTGAGTTAAAGTGGATCCAAACTCAGGTTCTCCTGCTTACACAGAGTAAACTTCACCCATGGGGCCATCTCCCAGCCCAGCAGAGGTAGGGTTTTACTGGGCCTTTTGTTGGCTGACTATTGGACCTCTCTGGAAAGCAAAACAAAAAGGGTTTCTCAAAAGAAAACAAACAAGCCAGAATTGAAAAGCACACAGGAAGTGAAAACCCTGGAGTTGTCTGTCTCTGACATATGTATATATGTGTGTGTGTGTGTATACATACATATACATGTATATGTGTATATATCTATATGGATATATATAGGTTATGTGTGTGTATGTATATATATACATTTCTTTAAAATAAGATTTTTTCTACAAATCTAATATTTAACAGAGTGATTATCTACAATATAATCAATGCCGTGAGACTTCAGTGGAAGACGCTAGAAAACCAGTGGAAACTGTTAGTCTTGGAATCCCCATCGAGGGTGGTGGAGGGGTGAGGATGTCAGGAGATGTATAATGTTCTTTCCTTTCACCAAGGGGCTGCTTGCCTGACTGTGCAGACTTTTAGATGAGTTGCCCCTTATACATGTATTAGTCTTCACTAAGAGTACCCTTCATCCTCCCAAGAGACTGTGTGGTACTATCCTGCTTAGAGAGATTATGTTAGTGTCTAATGAGTAGAAGAGAGAGCACCCTTAGAACTGGGCCTGGAACAGACTATCTCAGACACTGGATCAACAGGAATTTCCAGGAGCAAACAGAAATAGTTTTATTGTTCATAAAGCAGATTTTCATGGTGCAGGTAGTTGACACAGGTGGTCTCGGTTCTAAGTCCAAATCCCTACATCATGATGATGGCAGATATCATAGTGATCAAGATAGGATGCCTACTTTCTGCGACTGATATCACGAGTTCTGAAATCATGGTTCTGACACACATCAAAGACTAAATAGCGACCTAACAGTATTATCCCTCTTCATTTACTTTGAAAGATAAAATGAAAGTAGATAGAAAATCTGATGTTCCTGAACCTTCAAAATTAACTTTGGTAAGTTATAAAGCAAAAGAAAAAACTTCAGCCCGGTAAATAGCTCAGTACACTAGCACGTGCCTCCCATTCATGAGGCCCTGGGTCCAGTGTCCAGTACTGGGAGGCGGGGAGTACCAGTAAACTGTGACTTCAGGTTTCCTGTGGTTCAGAAGCTAGTTGCCGCTGGAATCCACACTTATGTGAAAAGGGAGATTAAAAACAGTAAAAGTGCAGAGACCACATTACTTTGATCCTAACTGGCTGCTTATTGGCATTCCTGAGTAGCTCCCCCAAGCTGCACATCTTAGGAAGACAAATCTCTCATGTGTGCCTGACGGCCTATAGACCGCAAAAACAACACTTGATGGAGACTCAGGAGAGCCTGTTTATTCACTATGTGTGCTGTTGGTTTAATTAGCAAAGATTTTTCATCAGAAGCTAAACCTGTCCAGTCTCTGAACAAGCCCCAAGGACATGCTTGAACACTGTCTGACCTGACTGTTATGTAATTACAGAAACAGATTACTATCACCCTGAGGAATGGACAGTGTTGTGGTTATGCTTTCCCTGGCTATGACAGAGCATCTGACACAAACAACGGCAGAGAGGGAAGATCTATTTTGGCTCATAGATTCTGGGATGTTAGTCCGTTCTTGTGCAAAGGTACAGCAAAGCAGAAGTACTCACAGTGTGGTGGCCAGGAAGGAGAGATGGGATGGTGGTGTGTGTGTGTGTGTGTGTGTGTGTGTGTGTGTGTGTGAGAGAGAGAGAGAGAGAGAGACAGAGAGACAGAGAGACAGAGACAGAGACAGAGAGACAGAGAGACAGAGAGACAGACAGAGACATAGACAGACAGACAGACTGACAGACAGACAGAGAATGACTATGCCTGCACTCTTGGCTTCTTCCCCTTTCATTCCATCTGTGTCCCTAGCCTATTCTTTGACAATCTCATACAAGTTAGACTGTGTTTTTAAAAATGCCATAGCATGTCAACTTCAAGACTGCTGTGGTCTTGGCAAATACACAGTAGATGTATACACTTAGTCAGTGAATGAAATGATGAATACAGACAGACATTCATTATTTATTGCCTCAATTGACCTGAGCATTTATGTTATTATGCTCCTTCCAACTCATTGAGTTGTCAAAAGCCTTTCCTAAGTGGACAGTGTTCCATCTCTGTACTTGTTTTGAATCACAAATATTTGTCTTTGTGTGTGTGTGTGTGTGTGTGTCATTTTTGAGTGCATACACAGGTCTTCTTACTTGACTTGTAGCCAGCCTACCATTTTCTGGCTATGTGTTCTTGGCCGTCTATGGAAGAATTTTGCCATGCTTTCAGTTCGAATTTGCATATTTTAATGACTTGATATAAAGAACAAGTATAAGAGCCGGGCAGTGGTTGCGCATGTCTTTAATCCCAGCGCTTGGGAGGCAGAGGCAGGTGGATTTCTGAGTTCGAGGCCAGCCTGGTCTACAGAGTGAGTTCCAGGACAGTCAGGGCTATACAGAAAAACCCTGTCTCAGAAAAAAAAAGAAAAAGAAAAGAAAAAAATTAAAAATTAAAAAAATATATTATTTATAAAGAAAGAGCGTAAGGCAAGAAGTTGGATGGAGGTGTGGCGTAACCCTTACCTAAGGATCTTAGACTGAATCAACCCTTCTGTCTGAACCTTTTTCTGAAAAAAAAAAAAAAAATTAGAGAATTTGGTTCATGGATTGATCTCCAGCCACTATGCTTAGAAGGACTTTGACAGGAGAGTCTAGAGATTGAGGTCCAAGTTCCAACAACTGTTGGTTGCGGTTTTCACAGCAAATCACAAACGCTTCGCTCCCAGGTTAGTGCAACAAAAAAGGCGTTCTGTAAGCCACAAGACGCTAAATAGATCACCATTATTTTAAAAGCTTCATTTAGTTTAATTGTAGGCCTTCCATTTATTTTCCAACTTTTTTCCACAAATATTTGTGCTTCTGTGGGTAGAATCTATGAGAGAGAATTTGGGACATTAAGACTATCTATCACAAATAACATCTTCCCTGAGCTAAAGAACTACCTAAAGATTTTTGGTTTGTTCTTGAGTCACCATCATTTGAGTCATGATTCTTTGACTCAAGAAATAAAAAAAAAAAAAAAGGAATTAGCTGAAAATTGCCTTTTCTTCCCTGTGCAAGGGTCTCTCTATATAACAACCCAAGAAATAATTTATCTGTAGCTGTGGAGTTTCTTAATATTTCAAAAGGGTTGCTATAGAGGAGAGGAAGGACTTATGCATATAGTTGCTAAGCGTGTGCACGCTTGCGCACACACGCGCGCACACACACACACACCTGCACCACAATGCACATACATGCATATAGACACTGGTACAACCCTATGCTCCAGCCAGAAATAACAGCACTTTCCTACCACCGGGCTCTTTTGCATGCTGCCCCTCAACCCCACTGGCATTCTTTGTCTCCAGCTTCCATCTGAACGTCTTGCCTAGCACTTGGGGTTTTATTGAAAATCCCAAATTTTCAATGAGATGTAGCAAGTAGTTGTATCCTCTTGGATTATCTTTAAACATTTTTTTTCAAAGTGTCTGCATGTTTATGTGGCTTTGTGCATATTGAAGTATACATGTGAGTACAGGTTCACAGGTGTGTGCTCGTGAATGTAGAAGCCAGAGATCAACCTCAGGAGTAGATTTTCATGTGCTTTCTACCTTATATTGTGAGACATCATCTTTCGTTTGCCAGGAATTCACCAAATAGGCTATGTTGGCTGACCACCAAGCCCCAGGGATTCACTCGCCTCTGCCTCCCCAGTGCTGGGATTATAAATGTGTATATCCATGCCAGACTCTTTTTTTTTTTTTTAGTTCAAGTTCTGCAGGGTTTAAATCAGATCTTTGTGTTCTTGTGCCTGTGCCTTTGCGTATCACTCCAGCCAAGTATTCTTTAGACTGAGTAACTGAGGAACCTTCAGAAATGCTTAATTCATGTATTTCTTTTTCTCTGTTCCCTGGGTGTATGTTTTCAAATGGTTCTAGTTTGAAGCAGGCTCCTTTCCCCACACAGTCCTCCTGTGTGTGGCACATGCATAAGCCAACATGTTGCCTCCAACCACGGAGCTCCTGGGACAAAATTACTTCCTACCCAGGGTTGGGGTGCTATGGGAGAGAAGTTACCTTGCTCCCCAAACTGCTTGTGACTTTTAAACACCATGTCTGTAGCCAGTTCTGCACATTGAACTGATGTGGAGCACCCCAAGAATATCTACTGCCTTTCTCAGGATTAGTCCTCTCTGATTCTCACCCAGGGAAGACCTGGAAAGACACAAGGCATAAGTGTAAACGCAGGAGACCCAACATCTCCTCTTGGCTTTTTGGAAGAAGAGGGAGGGTTATGTAACCCTTTCTAGACAAGTTTTAGGAGTTCCACATTCTTCATACACCCTGAGCCGACTGTGGTCTGAGGGCCCAAGGCAATTTGCAACATGGTTTTAATGACTGTCTTTACTCCTGCGATTACATCCACCTAATAAAAACTCCCACTGGTTTGATGTTACTGGCTTTCAGTCGCACAGTGCTTCCGGACTCCAATGAGCCGCAGAGCATCTGGTCTTTGCCAACAACATTATTCATCAAAGAAGGATACAAAAAAAAAAATCATAGCAACACCCAGCTTGTCACAGTGGATAATGGCTTTGAGGAAGCTGTAGCTTCAGCTCAGCCTGGGTCTTTTGAAGACGCTGCCAGCCCCCACCCCCCTTATCCAATGTATTTCCTAAAAGAGAAAATGGAACACATGCTGAGAGGGATTTTCACAATGAAACTCCCAAAGTTAGGAATCCATAGTTATAAATATATTACCTCTTCAAGAGCAAAACACAGTAAAAAGTTAATATAATTGCTACTTCAGCTGTTCTGTTCGCTTTCTTTCTTTCTTTGAGAGAGAGAGAGAGATGTAAAGACTGCATTTAAGCCCATCATTTATATTTTTCAGGGACTCGGTGAAAAGGACATTAATGACCTAGGGCTACTTCTTTTTATCCTGCCTCACCGGATACTCTCACAGAAGGGATATTCCACCTCTGTCTCATTCAGAATGGAAAAAGGCCCCCAGCTGTGAAACGAATTGTGCTCTTCAACTCTGCTGGAACAGAAGCTGTCAGTTTGAGGAAACTTGTCAAGAACTTTGCATCAGTACTTGGCAGCTTCCTGTTCCCTCCTCAGCTTATGAATCCATTTAGCTGAAAGACTCATCACACCCAGATTTGTGTGTGAATGTCAGCTTGTGTGCAGCCCATTGATGGTGACCTGAACCTGTGAGTGCAAATTCCAGAAACTTACCTATTTACATTTTTTCTATAGCCTTAAGCAGATATCAGTACCATGGAAAATAGTCTTTGGGCATGGGTATATTTATTTATTTAAATTTATTTATTTTAAAGATCTTCCATTGTTTTGAGGTTTTTGTTGTTGTTGTGTTTTGTTGGTTTGGTTTGGTTGGTTGGCTTTTGGTTTTTAGAGACAAGGTTTCCTGTGTATCCCTGGCTGTCCTAATCTCAATCTGTAAACCAGGCTGGCCTTGAACTCAGAGATCCATCTGCCTCTGCCTCCCAAGAGCTTAGATTAAAGGCATGTGCACCACCTCACAGGGCTCTGAACTCACTGTGTAGCTCTAGCTACACAGCTTTAAACTCAAAATCCTCTTGCCTGGACCTTACAGGTTCTGGGATTGTAAGTGTCCTTCACAGCTGGCTGGATATATATCACCAATGACAAGCCAACTCAGTGTGCAGCTGGCCATTTCTGAATACGGAGTTGCAATTGCTGGTCTCTTGCTTTTTGCACTTCAACCTAAATGCACATTTCTGATTCAACAGAAATACTAGATGAAAAAGACCCCAAGCTGGTGTTAAAGAGGATCCATGTTGATAGATACCTATGCACTAAGGTATCATCGATTATAAGACAGACCATGATTTAATAAAAAAACAAAAACAAAAAACAAACAAACAAAAAAACACCCGTTACACCATGACTCCATGCATTCTCATTAGAAATTTTTAGTTCTTTTTATGTTCAACTTAAACCACAAATATTTATTTAAATAGCACAGAGCCACAGTGTGAGCATCTACATCCCAGATTGCACATGCCCAGCAATGACACTTCCCACATGACAGTGACTTGACATCACCTCACCTCAGGGATGTATCCTCACCTCAGAGATGTTCATCTGTAAACAGTGGGCTGTGGTGAAATAGGATGTCAGTATGCTTCCTATGGGCCCCTCTAGAGCCTCTGCTAACCTGACATCTGCTGCAGCCCAAGTGACCAATCAGATCTGTCCTGGTAGCCTTCTCTTCCTTTCTCTTCCTTGGCCTTCCATTCCTGGTGCTCCACAACAGTCCTCCCAGTCCTGACTGTGGCAGTCTCCACTGGACTAAAGGAGCAGTGGCCTATGATAAAATCCTGTCCTTACCTTAGGATTCCTTGTTTTCCAGACTCTCTACTATTCGCTCTGGCCACTTTGCTTCTACTGTTATTATTTATGATACGTATGTATATACCCTATATAACATATATGTAACACATTCCTTGATTAGATAACATTAGCCCTGTTTTCTTCAGAAGATTTATGTATTGATTGTGAGGATGGAGAGGTTACTTTTAATTTGTCTGTTTTAAATTTTGCTGCCATATATGTAACATAAAATCTGCCATTTTAACCACATTTTACAGAATATTTTGTGCTCCTCATACAATACACCTTAGTTTTTGTGAATTTTAAACATAACTGATCATTATTGTTCCCTGCCTCCAGAAGGATTTAGAAGCCTCCGGTGATTTGGGGTAGAAAAGAACCATTCTACAAAGTGCTGCTAGTTCAAAGCTCACCCCTCCCCCAAGTCCAGGAAGCCACAGAAGCATGACTTTCCTATTGGCCTACCTCTAAAACATCTTTTTTTTTTCCTTCTGCTACAGCCAAACAGCAAGATCAGAGAGAACACTTTGTCCCTTAGGCTTCTGCAAGTGCCTGGTGAAGTACAGAAGAACCTTTCACTTTTTCTGAAAAGTCACAAAAGTTAACTAATCACCTCATGACCCACAGCCAGAGAGGACAGAGTGTCCTATACCCCCACTGTCACACACACGCACACGTGTACATGTGCACACACATACACATGAATACACACAGACACACATGAACACATATACCCCATACTCACACACACATGAAATCACACAGACACACATGCACACATGCACTCACACACACACAAATGCACACACAGACACACACGCACACTTTCCCCCCACTCACACACACATACATAAACACATGCGCACACACATCTCCACCTTACTATCACTTTTAAAAATGACATTGTTTTACCTTTCAATACCCTTGTTAGTCTAATTCACCTGCATAAAACTGTTCAGGGGCATTACGAACATTCTGTGACTTGTTCTCATTCTAAATATCCCTGACCCACATTGAAAAACAAACAAGCAAGTCTTGCTTCAAAGCAAAGCTGGGAGATCCCCGTCTCCTTTGGGCAGAGTACTCCTGATTTAATTCTCATGAGGAATGTTTGACAACTGACTCTGGTGGAGAGAAGGCAGTCTTGTTTGTTAACTACAGTTTGTCAGTGTCTGTTGTGTAAAGACACCTACAATGGCCTATTTCAGCCCACGAAGATGATGTCTCTGGATGCAGCTAAAAGAAGATACATTCTAGCACACCTATAGGATGTCCTACAGCCAGACACAGCAGTCAACAAAACAAAAGGCCAGATATAGTAGCAAAATATGATAGGTGTAATCACACAGAACTGGTGAAGTTGAGAGCTACATATTGTTTTGTTGTTACTATAATGTATTTAAATTTAAGTTTATATAGCCAATTGTGTTTTCTTCTGTTCGAGGCAGGGTCTCCTTGCATACTTCGGGCTAGCCTAGAACTCTCTATGTAAACCAGTTTGGCTTTGAACTTTGATGAAATGATCCTCCTACCTCTGCCTCCCAAGCTCTAGGATTAAAGGCATGTATCAAGGTGCAAATTTAATTTTTAATAATGGTCATATTTAATAACTAGCTTGAAACATTCTGGGGAAAATGTAGCATTTGGCTCTAAAAAGCCAGTAGCAGCAACCTCAGCCCATCAAAGTAATAAAGCACATGCTAATTTTCATTCTGTTAAAAAACATTTTATGTCCCCACTGACTCCAGATTATGCAGCCACCTCTCCTACCTTCCTTTTTACTTACAATGCTGCTAAGTAGGGTAACTAGTTTCCAACATTAATAATATTTACTCATTATAAGTATCAAAAATCTCTAAGAACACAATTTTTACTATATCTTAAATCTTGAAGATTTAACCATGAAAGGTATATACATTTAAAACATAATTCTAAAAAAGAATGTGTTTTTGCCAGTGTAGTTGAATTATTCTTTTTATATAAGCTAAAAAGCTTTGAACTACAAAGAGGATAGCTGGAAATGTGAAAGATGGACCACTGAGCAGGGGGAAATTACTTGCCAAGTATTGATCTGACAAGGAATTAATTTCTAGACTATATAATTATATAAGAAATGTCTAGCATGTGTGTGTGTGTGTGTGTGTGTGAGAGAGAGAGAGAGAGAGAGAGAGAGAGAGAGAGACAGAGAGCCAGAGAGCCAGAGCCAGAGACAGAGACAGAGACAGAGAGAGAGAGCATGCATGTAGAGATAAGACTCAACTTTCCAGAGTTAGTTCTCTCTGTCCACTTAGCTTCCAGATATCAATCTCAGGCTGTCAGACTTGTGTAATAAATGCTTTAACCACTGAGCCATCTCACCAGTTCCAGAGGATCTGATGCTCTCTTCATGCTTTCTCTGGGTACCAGGTATGCTTGTGGTACACAGACGTATATTCAGGCAAAACACTAATTTTTAAATGCTGTCTTGCCAGCCCAGTTGGTTACAGCATGAGACTCTAAATGAATTAACCAAATCATTGATTTTTTAAAAAGCAGGTCCTCCAGGAATCCTAAGAAGCATCTGATACATCGAGGCAGGGCTGCTTTCTTGTCCTTCCTTCTTGTTCCAATATTGCTCAATGGGAACAAGGCAGCTTCTGCCTCTTTTCCAACTGTTGTAACCCCGCCTCTGCCACCCCCCCCCCCCCCCCCCGTCTATATTTTCTCCTGCTAAGGTAGAATTTCAAAACCAACAGTGACAGTTTGAGGAATTTGGGCACAAACCAAGAACACCTTATATCCTCCTGTCTGCTGTCCATGTGTGGAAAGATGCATGCCATCAAGAACCTTAGAGCATCCTGGAGTCACAAGGGGGAAAGAACACTATGTAAGTGAAGGCTCCTTAAGACTTCAGTCTTTGATGGTTTGTTGTTGTTTGTTTTGTTTTGGGTTTGCTCTGAGTTTGTTGTCGGTGTTGTTGTTGTTTTGCCTTGTTTTTTGTTTTTCAGACTTTGCGGTCAGCCCCGTTGGTTTTCCCTTTCAGGGCATCACATTTCCTTTACAGTCACTCAGCCCTGGGGGGAAGACTTCCCATCATTCCTGCACACAAATAATACCTCCCTGGCAAGGCTCCACACGGTGGGAACTGCATTACTGTGTTTACTGATGCGCAGCCACTGACTCTTGTGTAGGATTCAGCAAGCTTTTTCTGGGTAGGGTGACTTATTAAAGAGTTCGTGCTTTATCAAAACATAAATAAGTATAAACAGATAAGGTCCTGATCTAACTACTGCTGTCTACCCTCTGTCAGCCCAAACAGGAGGCCAGTGTCCGTCCGCACAAGCTCGGTATCTCTTCACTTACTTGCTCTTTCCCCTCTCCTCTCCTCTGATCCCACTTTACACCCATTTTCATTTCCTATTTATTCACTTCCCTCCTCCCTTAGGCCTGGATTGGATGGGGATAAGGTTAATGTGTCCCTGCCCCATTACAGCGCCTCATGCACAGTATACCTTCCATACACAGTGGTGTTCTCAAGTCTAGACTGTGTGTGCTGAAAACTACGTGCTTCTTATTGAGGGTGCCAGAAATAAAAACCATGCCACCTGATTAAGCTGTAGTGAGCTTTCCACACTATCATAGGCATGTTCTTGGGCGCCATTGTTAATTCTTCATACCAGGAAATAACTCCCATATGAACATTCGCTAACTAGACCTCTGCTCTTTTCCCCAGTAAGTTGGACTTCTCTGCTCCATATCCCAAGTTTGATACAGAAATAGACTTCTGAGTATCATTCAACTTGACTGAATAGACTGGCTAGGGTCTCTTGGAACAGCTTGGGGACAACCTTCAAATCAAAATGCGTTCTAGTTACTAACCTTCTGTCTGTCCCCACTCGTCTCCAAAGATTAGTTTCTCCCTGTTGGCTGCAGGATTCCCCCAATTACCTTGTGAAATAAAGCAAGCTCCTGGCACTTTTGAAAGGCCCTATGAGGTGCCTGGTCAGCACTGTCAATCTGTAATTATAAGCATTACCTGATAGCTTTGACCTAATACTTCTAAGGCATGACTGAAAGTAATTGATGGTTTTGATGCAGAATCCTCAAGGGCCACCATCAATGAAGGCTTACTGTCCCTTGTGATCTGGAGAAGTTGCTCCAGGCCAAGAAGAAAGATACTTCTTGTCTTGATTAGAACGTAGTGAAATTCCTGTAAGAACAGTAGAGCTTGGGAGACTCAAGGATCAAATTTACCTCAAATCCTCATTTGCATACTGGCTTCTAGGGAAGCCTATTATGGGATGGCCTGAATATGTCACTTTGGAAACCTTGCTTCTAATGATCAGATACAAAAAGGTGAGAAGCTGTCAGCAGAAAGAACATCTGTTCACCCACCGCCTTCCCATAGGATATGAATGTGCTCAAAATATAGCACATAGATGAAAGAACTATTTTGAAACAGAGACAAAAACATTTTGACTCATGATGGAATATCCATGATTTTAGAGAATTTTTTTAACACAAAGAATTACCTCCTTTTTTTTTTTTTTTTTTTTTTGGTCTTTAGTAATGATTCTCTTCATTTTACCAAATTTATTACAGTCATGAGCTTTACTGTCTCTTTCCTCATCTTCCCTTAACAGTGCCATGATACTTTCCTGGTATATACTGTCCTTACTGAAAGCCATTTCAGTCCTTCCCGTATTCGTCCGTTAAACGTATACTATGGAACCTTCGTGATAGCCCATTGGATATGCTTCATTCATGCATTCACTCAACAACTACTGCGATGATCTCCTTTTGCCCAAATTGGTAGATCTGAACACAGAAAGCAGTCCACACTTTAAAAGTATATCTGGAAAATATCTTTAAACAATTTAAATTTTTTATTCTTATATGTAGACAATGTATCTAACAACCCCCCCACCCCCAGGCATGGCCGGTTTCCACCTACCACCGCAGTCTTTTGGTTAATTCATTGAATCCAATTAACACTGCCCCCACCAAGGGAGTATGGAGTCTAGAGTGATTTGAATGAGAATGCCCCCTCACATAGGTTCACAGGGAGTGGCACTATTAAGAGATGTGGCCTTATTAGAGTGGGTGTGGTCTTGTTGGAGGAAGTATGTCACTGGGAGTGGGCTTTGAGGATTTTAGAAGCTCGATCCAGGCCCAGCATCACTCTTCCTTCCTACTGCCTGCCGATCCAAATATAGAACTCTCCAGCACCATGTCTGGCTGCATGCCACCATGCTACCTGCCATGACAATAACAGATTGAACCTCTGAACTGTAAGCCCGCCCCAAGTGTACTGGCTGGTTTTGTGTGTCAACTTGACACAAGCTGGAGTTATCACAGAGAAAGGAGACTCCTTTGAGGAAATGCCTCCATAAGATCCAGCTGTAAGGCATTTTCTCAATTAGTGATCAAGGTAGGGAATGCCTAGCCCATTATGGGTGGTGCCATCCCTGGGCTGGTAGTCTTGGGTTCTATAAGCAAGCAAGCTGAGCAAGCCAGGGGATGCAAGCCAGTAAGTAGCACCCCTCCATGGCCTCTGCATCAACTCCTGCCTCCAAGTTCCTGTCTTGTGTGAGTTCCTGTCCTGACTTCCTTTGGTGATAATCAGCAATGTGGAGGTGTAAGCTGAATAAACCCTTTCTTCCCCAACTTGCTTCTTGGTCATGATATTGTGTGCAGGAACAGACACCCTGACTAAGACACCAACTAAATGTTTCCCTTTATAAGAGTTGCTGTGCCTATGGCTTTTCCTCACAGTGATAAAACCCTAAGATGGGGGTCTACTTGGAGTTTTTAACAGCAAAAGCCCAGGATTCAGTGGCCCAAACAGGCTGGGCTCAGCCACCCATGCCCAGTATGCCAATCAACTCAGCACTCAGAACTCGGGAGACAGAGGCAGGCAAACTCCCTGAATTCAGGGCCAGCCTGGTCTATAGAGTGAATTCCAGGACAGTCTGAGAAGCAGTGCAAAGCAGAGAGGAATTTATTCAATGTGGCCACAGTGGGAAGAGGGACTAATGCAGGAATCCAGTGACTCCCAAGTCCAGTGTTGGCCTACCGACATGAGGTTTGCTGAGCAGAAGAAGACCTGGGTACAGAGACAAGAGTGTGATTTACTAAGCAGGATGCTCTGGTTGGCCATGTCTCAGTTTCCCCTGCCATGCCTTGGATGACCTGTTCTGTAATGCCACCTCTCTTTCCTGGATAACAGCCTTCATCTGGAGAGGGCTCTGTTCTGTATGGTCCTGCTGCTCCAGGAGTCCAACATGACTTAAGAGCAATCAGGTGATGGTGGCTCACGCTTTTAAATCCCAGCACTTGGAAGACAGAGGTGGGTAAACTCCCTGAGTTCAAGGCTAGCCTGGTCTATGAGTTCCAGGGGAGCCAGGGCTATACAGAGAAACTCTGTCTCAAACAAACAAAGCCAATCAAAACAAAACAAAACCAAAGCAATACTATCTCTGTGCTTTCCATTAAAGGGAAGGAGATAGAGAGATGACAAGAAATAGAACCAGGGTGCGCACCATGTTGTCAGCCAAGTGAGGAGTCAACACTTTTTCAACAACCAAAGCTTCTAAGTGCCTGTTCTAAAAGCACATTAAACGATTAACATTCAAGCTACACTGAAATTCTCAGTTTTGGGGGACTCCTCATTCTCTGTGACAAATGTATTCCACCGATCTAGTGGATCAGGTATGACTAACTCCTGGACTCAAATACAACCAGGCTGGGAGAAAACGGACAGAAGTCAGAAACCCAAGCCCCAAACAGTCATGACTTCAGAGAAAGGGAGCCCTGCCCTCTTCTAGTGCAGCAAGAGGCCCTGTGACTAGCATCAGGCCTTGTTACAAGTGTTTCAGAAATAGTTCACCTTCCCCGTTCCCCAGCATGCTAGCTGGCCCAGCAAACCCAGCTCAGTGGGAACCTCTAAGCCAACAGTGAGACTCTGACATGACCTCTACTCACAGTAGCACACCAGCCCAACCAGAAGCCAATCTTCTTGTAAAGTACATGATCTCTAGTGCAACAAAAAGCCCACACCCTCTGAGCTGGCTCAAGAGATGTCAATTCAGACAGAAGCCTACCTCCAAAATACAGAGTGTGAAAAGTGCATCCCAGGCTTCACCTCTCTCTCAAAGCCCGTACTTAGAGTCAGCGTCTTGTGTGACACTAATGATTATTAAATCAAAAGGCATTCATTTAATGGTGCTGTTTCAGGATCCAACAGTAAATTGCCTTCTGCTGCATAGCTCTGGGCATGAAATGATTACACCACAATGTCTGAGCTTCTGCTGCAGTGTGAGGTGAAGGTGGCTGGGAAATTGTTTTCCAGTTTGCAACGCCAGCAAAAAAAAAAAAAGTCTCTGAGGGGCTTATGTCCTCTTGTCATGCAGAATCATTCTGATACAGAGCCCAGATATGGGAACCCAACTCCAACTCAGGGTAAAGAAAGAGACCTTCATTAGGCAGCTGTTCTTGAAGTTTAAACAGAGAATGAAAGTCTGCAGTGACTAGTAAAGCCTGAAGAAAAACAAAGACTCAGCTCAGAGCCCTTGAGACAGGATGATTCCAAGCACATCAAATAGGCTGCAGCCTGGAGCTGGTCCCACATTCTTTTCTTGGCTAATACTGAAAGCTACAAGGCACTGATCCCACTTCAGGAGGCAGGCCCCCTGTTGACACTTTAACAGAGAGCCCTCTGCCCCTTCTGGTTTTCACAACACCTTCTATTAAGTGGTGCTATCATTGTGCCCATTGTACTGACTATAAAATGGAGCCTCAGCAAAATTAGTTTGAAGCAGGTCATGGCTAGTCAGTAGTGAAGCTAAGATTCAGATCCAAGCCTCTCATCTCAAGAGCCTTTTTACTCAGTGCTGGCTGAACATTATCTCAAATACCCTAGTTAAATGAAATGGGTCAAGAATATACCTCGGGGGAGGAGGGGGGGTTTTGTAGCTTCTTATTTCTAAAAGTGGATAATAACCTGAAAATGGGCCTCAGATATAGTCATCACCAATAGACCATCCTGTTGGCTTCATAAGATCTGAAGTTAAGCAATCACATCAAGTATTTGTCCCCAATAGACAACAACTCATCACACTGGATCTTGCTCTTACTTTAAAAGCTAGAAAGGGAAACTGGATAGGAGCTTCCTGTTAGGAATTCTACCTTGGTGTGGCTAGGCCACCTTCCAAACTGTCCACTGCAGGACCGTAAGTATTTTAAGAATATAAGTTTTTATTCTCAAGGATCTTATATCCCCCTACTAACCCTGACCCTGACCCTCACCCCTGACCCTGACCCTCACCCCTGACCCTGACCCTCACCCCTGACCCTGACCCTGACCCTGACCCTAATCCCAACCCTAACCCTAACCCCTAACCCCTAACCCCTATCCCCTAACCCTAACCCCTAACCTTAACCCTGACAGTGGAAGCAAACAGTTCAGAAGTACTCAAGATGACAAACTGTTTAAGCACCAGCAGCCTAATAATCTAGATGTACAGTATGTCAAAGGACCCCAAAGGAAGATCTTGCTACTTTGCTTGTGAAAGACCAAGTCACAGACATCATCCAACCAGGCTAACCAAACTTGGGGCAGAAGCTCTTCCTCATGTAATTGACTTGGTATGAGTGAGCTATTTCAATCATAAATTGTTCTGGAACCTTGGGCGCCCATGGTCAAACGTCCTATGAAGAATTTAATCAAACCGTGTGCATTGTACCAATCAACCCCTTGGGAAATTTCTAGCATAATTCTGAGAGTTAGAAATTTCTTCCTTGCAAATGAGATGGGTGTTATCTGAAATTCAGCATTTGTCCCTCTCTCCTGACAGGTCCTGCTCCATTAACTTCTAACTGGTCCTTTTACTATTCAGTTTATAGTTTTAAACTCTGAAAGCCTTATCAGATGCCCTTTGAAACAAAATGCACAACAGATTTACTTTTAATCCATGCACAAAGACCTTGAGAGGACAAATGATGTATTTAATGATAGGAAATATTGCGGTGTTGCTAATGAATGGTTCTGTTCTCCCCATAAGGCTCAAAACTAAAGCAGTCATCTCTGCAAGCCTTGTTTTGCTTTAGAAATTTACAGTGAGGCATTTTCACAAGTATTATATCTTATTTAGTCCTCTGACAACCACAGACCAAAGCAGAGTGAGCTTAGTATCCTCATTTTAAACTAAGGAAAGACTATGGCTCAGAGCATTGGAATTGCTGCCCCAAGCTTATATAACCAGTAAGGGATGGGAGTCAGAGCCAGAATTCTTTCTAGTTTTCAGCCCAATTCAGCTAACTCCTCTCCTCTCTCCTGTCTCCTATCTATCTATCTATCCATCCATCCATCCATATGTGTGTATACATGTATTATATATGTATATATACATGTATATGGCTTGGATTTTTTCCCCTACTATATCAATACTCTTTAATCATCTTTGGATCCCAAGTTTCTTAACAATATGATGAAAGATAGGGATCTTTGTTTCTAGAAAATGTTTCTATGTGCATTCAGATCCAAGACTGTACTTAATTTCAAGGGATTTCCAAATCCCCTAAGGCCAACTTCATATGCACTATAGATTCAAAGACCCAAAGGAATCTTGCTTACACTATTAGTCATCTAGAATAGCTGTGGCATCACACTGACCCCTGAAACACGGCCTCTAGAATAGAAGCTGAACTGTGGTAGGCACGTATGTAAGTTGAAGGACTGAAGGAATGCATAAACGAGTAAGCAGGTCCATTTGAGAATGCAGCTCAATGGGGCTGGAGAAATGGCTCAGCAGTTAAGAGCACTTGTTGCTCTTGCAGAAGACCTGATTTGGTTCCCAGAACCCACATGGTAGCTCCCAACTGTCTACAACTCTATTTCCATGGGATCTGATAATGCTCTCTTCTGGCCTCCTTAGGAAATTCACACATGTGATAGATAGATAGATAGATAGATAGATAGATAGATAGATAGATAGATGGGTGGGTAGATAGATAGATAGATAGATAGATAGATAGATAGATAGATAGATGGGTGGGTGGGTGTGTAGGTAGATGGATGGATAGATGGATGGATGGATGGATGGATGGATGGATGGATGGATGGATAGGTAGATGGATGGATGGATAGATAGATAGATAGATAGATAGATAGATAGATAGATAGGTGGGTGAATGGATGGATGGATGGATGGATGGATGGATGGATAGGTAGATAGATAGATAGATAGATAGATAGATAGATAGATAGACAGACAGGTAGATAGATATGTGTGTGTGTGTGTGTGTGTACATATAGGCAAAAATACATAAAATAACACAAGTTAATTCTTTTTATAAAAAAAAAAAAGTCAACTGGAGATGCATGTCCTACTGACAGCACATTGGGAACATCTTTTTCCTCTCTCTTAGGCAATACCTGGCTAATAAGCTGGGGGTGGTATGACTAAATGGAATGCTTGCTAGTCTGCTGGTGGTTAATATATCCATCAACAGAGCTGCTGGACATAGTATCATCTTCCATATCCAGAACTACAAGGGTAACCCCCATCTAAACCAACCCTAGTGAGAACTTGGAACAGCAGAGCCTAGAAGAGAGGCTTTACTCACGTAACAGATTCAGGAAGGAGGGCCTATGTTTTCTGCCTGAACTTAACATCCAATTATCATTCAGATTTTAAACTAGTTTTTCCTAATCTACAGCTCTTTAAAATAAGAGTGACGACACTTGCATTTCTTTTCTGACACCGGGGAGGAGTACATCCTTGTTTTCAATAACCCAGGATTCTATTCTGGGGAGGAACATCAGCGGTTCCCATTAGCTTTGCTGGTCGTATATTTCCAGAGAGGGAGACATTTCCCTGGCCAGCTTTATTTGGGATACTAAAGTGTAAGGACTGGCCAGACACATCCCCTTGAGAGCAAGGTTGTACAGCAGGCTTTTAAATCTGCTCTTTTCTCCTCCCTGCACCAGTCTCTCTATGCATGGAAAGACTGTAATTAGTGTCTTTTGTGGACCATGAAGCAGGTAAGCAAAACTTGTTTTATGGTATCCAAAAGACAAACAAGGAAACAGAATTATAGTATAAAGTAATGGCTTCAAACTTCGTGCATCGCAGGTACCATTTCCAACTGACTGCATTTAAAGGCAATGGTCCATTCTAGGGGTTATATTTTTAAGTATATTAATTCCCAGCCATAAAATGGTGCTTCATACATCGAAGAGTGAAACTCCATAATAATTAGTACTGAAATACTTTTCTATCAAGGACGCTTTCCTCTTTTGGATTTACATCCTGGTGGTGGAAGAAAAATGGGGTCAACATCTCCTTTACCCATGACCTTGTGGGACTCCTTGCAGCTCAGAGCTTCCTCAAGAACCAGGAGTGCTGTACCATTCTGTGCTTCCTCACCAAGAACACAGGCTTTCTTCCATCCACACACTGAGAGCCATGAACGGGACTGTAGTATTTAATATGCGACAATGTTAATCCTAAACAGCTGAGTTTTGCCAATTTTTTCATTCATTGGGCTTAATCTAACCAGGCCGCCTTTCCACTTCATTTATCTTTTTATGCGTTTGTTAGGTTAGCGCGGAAAGCAATGGCTTCCTTAGGGCATCTTCACATAAGCCCTCCTATTATTGGTTCCACTCTTCCATCCTCTTCCTGTCCCCCACCCATCTGGTTGAATCAATGTCTTCCCCTTCATAGGCCCCGTTCACTTGTCCCCCATTCTTTAGATGTTTTCTTCCTTTCTCAGTCTCCCTTCTAGATTCATGACCTCCCCCAAACACACACATAGAAATTAGACCAAAGAGCTCCAGATGGTGGACATGACATTTCATTAGCATAAATTAATTATACATAGTAATGGGTTACATTGTGACAGTTTCATATAGACAACACCACAACAACGCTTGGTTTTTGTTTTTGTTTGTTTTTGAGGCAGAGTTTCTCTGTGTAGTCCTGGTTGTCCTGGAATTTACTCTATAGACCAGTCTGTCCTCCAACTCAGAGATCCACCTGCCTCT
>JADRCH010000033.1:12344137-12369898 GCA_019843965.1 Rhynchomys soricoides | reverse complement strand
AGAAGAAGAAGAAGAAGAAGAAGAAGAAGAAGAAGAAGAAGAAGAAGAAGAAGAAACATTTATTATTGCTCATTAATGAAAGAGTTTCCTAATCTTGGCTGGACTCATTCATATGCATATAGCACTGAGAAGGTGCATATAGCCAACTTGGCACCACAAAGACTTGTTCTTTTTTTGTTTGTTTGTTTTGGGTTTTTTTGTTTGTTTTTTTGAGACGGGGTTTCTCTGTGTAGCCCTGGCTGTCCTGGAACTCATTCTGTAGACCAGGCTGGCCTCAAACTCAGAAATCCACCTGCCTCTGCCTCCCAAGTGCTGGGATTAAAGGTATGTGCCACCACTGCCCAGCCAAAGACTTGTTCTTATGGCAAGGACAGGGTCTCAAGTTGGAAAATGGATATGCATATACAGGATCTCTTGAAGCCTAGATTGAAGAAATGCAGTATTATTTTTCCATATGCTATCATCCAAAGAATGCCACAAGACCCAAGTAGATTCAAGAGTAAGACAGTGGAGTCCATTTCACAATGGGAAGGGTTGCAATATCACATTGGAAAGCCCATGGATACAAGGACGGTCATTAGCATAGTCTATCTTCTGCATATGCAATGATAATAAAAACAATGCTAGTCAATTTATTTCAAAATAACTTTTAGGGGCAAATTTTATTATCAGCTTCCATTCTTCGGATAGGGAAATGGAAGCAGGTAAAGGTTAGAAAACCTGTCTAAGGTCTACAGGGTTCAAACCCAAGACTCTGATGCTTGTCATCCACAGTGTGATGCTCCAGACTGGGCATTTTGAGAATGTAAAGCATAGCCATCTCCTGAGAGGTACTTAGCTTCCTCCTAGGGGTTTATAGCATAAATGCATGAAGAATTGATGACAATACTGGATAAGTGTGCTTAAAAGTGTGATTGGAGATAAATAAAATATATCTACCAAGAACCAGTACTAAATACATATCACTTATTTATACTTAAAAATTGACCAACAGCCAACTAGTATTCTAGAGAAGATCAAGACAGAGACCAAAGCGTCTTCAAAGAAGTCAGCTTTGAACTGAGCTTTGATGAGTAGAAACAGTGAAAAGTCACCAGGGACACTTTTTGTGTAATAGCATTCCCTTGCCTCCATGTAAGCAGGGCTTAGAGTAAACTTCGGGTTGGTTTTTTTTTTTTCCAGTAGCATAGTTATTTTCAGCATGTGGCTTGACCAGCTCTAAGTAATAGAAAACATGATTAATTAAGACTTTACTAAAATAAGAATTTTTTCTTTAAAATAGAGTCTCATGTAGCCTAGGCTGGCCTCAAACTGTGTAACCAAAGATACCATGAACTTCTGAAACTTCTTCCTCTATCTAAGTGCTGGGATTACAGGTGTATACTACTAAGCACAGTTTAAGTGGTGTTGGGAACTGAACCCAGATCTTCATGAATGCTAAGCAGGCTCTCTACCAATAGAGCAGCTCCACTAACTTAGAATTATTATTGTTCTTATTGGTCACACACATTAAGGAATGTTCAAGAAAGTGGTCCAGAGTTGCCAGGTGTTGTGCCTGAGGAAACAAGCTCTTTCTGTCTTTCTTTTCTGCCATTTTGGAAATGTAGTCTCTTTCTTGGTGTTACTGTGGCTGGTATGCCCATCAATACTCTTGTGCATTTCTATGCAAGAAGTGGAGGATGGGAAACCCAAGATAAGTATATCTACACATCCTATCTGTGATGTTCATCTATTACACCCTCTGTACTCTCTTAGAATTTGGTAATACATAGCTGCAAGGGAAGCTGGGAAAGCTGATGTTTGAATTTCCTAATTCCATATTATGAAAAAATAACAAAGAAATCCATCAATGACTTTTGAATGATCAGCTCATAGTGTCTACCTCAGCTGGCCCACCCTACCTGCTCCTCTGCTCTAGGAATCTGAAGTTGTCATCCAAGAACAATTCAATCCATTGGTCTTTGGCTCCACTCTCTCATAATTGCATTTCTCCTTCACAGACTTTTGGAAGTCTCCCATGAATCTTCCTTGACCCCCATAACCTGACTGAGCTATGTCTTCACTTAAGTCCCTGCAAACCTTTCTTGGATGTCCCTGTTCTAGCATTCAGCAATCTACTCCTATACTTTAATGCACTCTCCGATTCACAAACATGTTGTGTGCCTTTTGTGCTACCCTCAGCATGTCACACAGCTTCTAGCAAGTGTAAACAGTAGAAGGAAGGACATCAAGCCTTATGACTTAGCATGCATAAAGAACAAGGAGAAGGGGCTAGAGAGATGGCTCAGTGGCTAAGAATACTGACTGCTCTTCCAGGGGTCCTGAGTTCAGTTTCCAGAAACCACATAGTGGCTCACAACCATCTGTAACAGGATCTAATGCCCTCTTCTGGTGTGTCTGAAGAAAGTGACAGTGTACTCACATAAAATAAAGAAATAAATCTTTAAAAAAAAAAAGAAGAAGGAGAAGAAACATGGCCCAAATCATTTGGGATCTTTTTTTTTCTTTTTTTCAAAGATTTATTTATTTATTATATGTAAGTACACTGTAGCTGTCTTCAGACGCACCAAAAGAGGGCGTCAGATCTCATTACAGATGGTTATGTGCCACCATGTGGTTGCTGAGATTTGAACTCAGGACCTCCAGAAGATCAGTCAGTGCTCTTAACCACTGAGCCATCTCTCCAGCCCCATCATTTGGGATCTTTAAGGGGTTATTAGGGAGGGAATAGTAAATTTCCTGTGTTTTCTTTGACTAACTCAGTGAACTCTGGCCAAGTCACTAGGAAACACATAGAAGGATGACAAACTAATAAGATAAGGATTCTTTCAGTGGGTTAATTTTTACAGCTCCATTTTAGAGTCAATTCACAGTGTCTGGTGATAAAGATGTTCTTTTCTTGCTGGTTTAGGGAGAATATCTGGCAAGTGGGAAGCTTTGTGGCCTATTTCAGGTAGAAGAGGAGAGGTTATAAAACTCTTACTGCTTCTGCTATTTCAACTGCTCAAAGAAATCATAATACCAAAGTGGCATATCTGGAGATGCCCTGGCCTGATCACCTTCAGAACCCATGATTGGCAGGCCATGGACCATGACACCAGGAGGACCAGGAGGTTGCTATGTACCACGCTAGCCTCGTCAAATATGAGCTGATCACTGAATCCTCAACTAAAAAGTTACCACAGGCATAGTGATTCCAGAAGGGCAGAATCAAGCTGTAGGTTGGATTCAAAATGGATATGGCTGAGGATTTCACCCACCGTGTGAAAAGGGAAGGGTGACATGTTGTGTCACCAAGTCATCTGTCCAGCAGAACTAACTGGTGTGTCCTCACGGAGAACAGAACTGAGCAGACATTTCCAGCATACACTTTAAATTTTAGTCCAGCAGGGACACCACAGATGTTTATTGCTAATAACAGACAGACACATGCATTCATCTGATCTCCTTACTCTGCAAGTTTTAAAACTTCAAAATGAAATTGGATTGAAACTCACTGTGCTAAAAACAAAAACAAAAACAAAACAAAATGTGTTTGTCTTTAGGAATGGCAGGATTCAAGGTCCAAAGGATGTTCTTAGGACCCTGACTCTCTCCATCCATTCTCAGCTTTCTTCGTTTGTGTTCCTCTGTTAACTTAAGACTCATAGCTCTCTGCATGCATTCTGCAGAGGTAAAAGAAAGCAACTTCAGAAGAAGGAGGAGGAAGAGCAAGAAGAGGAGGAGGAGGAAGAGGAGGAGGAGGAGGAGGATTAGAAGAAATCAAGCAGGCTACTCTAGTTTATATCACCTGTAAAGTTTATGATTTGAAATTTATGGAGAGTGGAGAACCACTCCCCCTCAGTAAACACATAAATATCAAATCTCATGAAAGTTATATTGGCCTCTTTAGGGTTCCATACTTATGCCTAATCAAGGGAATTGATTAGTCTGATTCAACTGGACTTAGATAGTATATTAGTAAGAGTCTCTGGTAAGCTGGGAAATTCTTTCATAAAAAAAAGTTCTGGGGCTCACAAGATGGCTGGACAGGTAAGAGTGCTTGCTTTCAACCCTGATGGGTAACCAATGGCCTTAGTTTGATTCCTGAGACCCATATAATGAAAGGAAAGAACCCACAAGTTGCTACCTCAGCACATGTGCTGTGACACATATGCACATGTGTGTGCATGGTCACACACACACACACACACACACACATACACACACAGTAAATAAGTAAATGCAATAAAAACATGTGAGATAGTTTTGTACAGAGAACAGAGCAAAGATACTAAACAGACAAGGACCCTACCCTTCTGTGACAAACAGACTTTATTTGGGAACTGTTTCATTATTCTTGGATTCAGATATCTGAGAGTTATTGATAGTTCAAGTATGGCTCAGGGATTAGAGCACCGGCTCAGCACAAGACCCAGCGTTCCATCCTCAGCCCTGGAACAAGAAGTAATAATGATAATAACTCAACAGTGAAGACTTGTTTGACTTGCTTGCCTGTTTAGCTAGCAAATAGGTGCTTTACCTCTCAGACATAAGCCAGGCAGAGGAAGCAGAACCCAACACCAGTTAGTCTCCAAGATGGTTATTTTCAGTAACTGGATGCTGCCCTTATTACCTTATATGTCTCTCTCTCTCTCTCTCTCTCTCTCTCTCTCTCTCTCTCTCTCTCTTTCTCTAAGCTCTCACAAAATGGTCACCAGCACCAGGGCTAGCTACGCCGAGATCCTGCTCACCCTCAGTTCATTCACTAAGCCTTCGTCCTATCATCTAACTGCTTAGATCACTCCACATCATCTCTGAAAGCTGGTTCAGACTCTGAGTCCCAGTCTTTGCCAGCTAATCTCCAAATATGAGCTAATACCCCTAAAAGCACTTCCACAGTCTCTAAACATACTAGATAACCAGGCCACAGGGAGCAGCATCCCAGGGAGTGTCTCTACTGTGTTTATTGCATTATAAACATTTGATCTTCTCTGCTGAATGAAGAAATGGGAAGGATGCCCAGCTGCCCTGAGCCTAGATCACACTTCATCACCAGACATTTAAAGAGTGTGTCCTGCTGGGTACTGAGGTATTGGCTCTCATAAAGTGGCTCCTCTTTCCCTCTGAGCTTCTCTTCCCGTTGACTTTGGGTCTTGATACCATCCGTGGTATCTATTTGTCCTACACTGCTTTCTTCTTTCTCTGTTCTCTTACATACATAAATATGTATATATTTGAAGGTATATAAATAACGTTATATTCCCTGAGTAAGAAGAACTCATGCAACTAAATGCATACAAATATCTTCTTAGTCTGCCCCATCAGCTTTTCAAATATGCCTGGACAGGAACTCTAGCAGAAAAGACCTCGTTCAGGTTGAAATCTCTGCCACAAGAAGAGGCATGTTACTGACAAATTGTTTCTCATTCTGGATCTACATCATCCAACTATTCTCAGTCGGAATACAGGCTACTATTGGGTTACTATTAGGTCTCAACCCCAGGACAAAAGGTTAAGATGCCTATTTAACACATCAAAGCAGACATGGCCACCAGGTTCTCCTAGCATCCCCTAGTCCTCTACCTGCTAGGCTTTTTCTAGATGGAATGCCCTGCCCCCTACCCAAAGCTTCTCCAGCCCAGGGGCTGGGCTGCCCTTCCCCCAGGTGCCGTTCTCTATACAACCTACCTGCCATTTTGGTTACCCTCTCTTTGGGGCCTCCTGGCTGCTGTACCTGGTTCCCCTCTCTCCCCTCTTCCCTTCCCCCTCTCCTCACATGGCTCAGCTTCATGTCCAGCTCCCAATGTCCCTGACCATGCTCTCGCAAATATCTATAATAAACTTTCTCCTCCACTGTACCTAGGAGCAGTCATGTCCTTTCCCTTCCTTTTTTTTTTTTTTTAATTCAGCTACTTCTCCCTCCAACCCCCTCCCCCCACAACCATGTTGCCCACCATCAGCCCCACCTCCTCGTAGCCACTATGGTGGCATTCAGCTCCATGTCACCTTGGTCCAGTTTTACCTAATAGCATTTGACTGTGTATTGTGGGGGCCTTCGTCTTGAATCTTTTTCTTTGGTGTCAGGTCTCATCTTGGGCCATCGTGAGGTATACAGGAAAGGAGAGGCTTCTTGATACCAACACATTACAACCCAGAAATCAGAAGACATCTAATGCTGTGGCACCTTTGGCCACTGAATGATGAAAGGTACTGGATATTGGGTTCTTCTTGGGTCTTCAAGATGATGGTGTTACAACACACTTCATAAGTCTCCTCAGAAGGGTCGAGCGTGAAAGAACAGAAGTTGTCTACAGTTATAGCCAAACCAAGAGGTCATCAGTGTGTGGGCTTCCCAGCTTTTCTGTCTCACACCTCTTGCTCCCCACTTTCCTTTCTGGGATCATTTTCCAGGTAAAATATCTCAGGCTTTGCTTTCAGGAGAGCTAAAATTAAGAAAACACATCATACCATCTTATCAGTAATCTAAAATAAAGACTAAAGCACTGGTGCCACAGAGACAGAGTCTCAAACACGGTCTAACAGTACAACCATGGACAGAATACTTAGCCACTTTGAAACTCATCTATAAAGTGAGAATACTATGCTTGACTCTTATGTTCACTTTAGGGAGGAACCCTACCCCAGAGTAACACTACCCGCCTTCCTCCCTCAGCACTCAGATTCAGTGTCCTGATAGAAATGAGAACAGAATTTTTAACTAGAGGGTTGCAAGGTAGAATTGAAAGTTAACATAATCCTAAATAGATAGAGTTGGGCACAGTGTTTGGGGTGCTTAGGAAGCAAAAGCAGTACAATAGCTTGGACCTGGGAGTTGGAAGTGAGCTCAGACAACACACCAAAACCTGTGTCTTAAAATAATAATGGTGACAACATGTCTTAGGATTTTACTGCTGTGAACAGACACCATGACCAAGGCAACTCTTATAAGGACAACATTTAATTGGGGCTGGCTTACAGGTTCAGAGGTTCAGTCCATTATCATCAAGGCGGGAACATGGCAACATCCAGGCAGGCATGATGCAGGAGGAACTAAGAGTTATACATCTTTATCTGAAGGCTGCTAGTGGAAGACTAACTTCCAGGCAGCTAGGATGAGGATCTTAAGCCCTTGCCCACAAAGACACACCTACTCCAACAAGGCCACACCTTCTAATAATGCCACTCCCTGGGCCAAGCATATACAAACCATAACACAACATTAAGAATCTAGGGTTGTTACATGTACAAAGAAAACATGCTTCAAATCTGTATACCGCAATAGTACTGATATACCTAGATGGATGCTGTACTGGCTGGTTTTGTGTGTCAACTTGACACAAGCTGGAGTTATCACAGAGAAAGGAGCTTCAGGTGAGGAAATGCCTCCATGAGATCCAGCTGTAAGGCATTTTCTCAAGTAGTGATCAAGGGGGGAGGGTCCCTTGTGGGTGGTACCATCCCTGGACTGTAGTCTTAGGTTCTGTAAGAAAGAAAGCTGAGCAAGCCAGGGGAAGCAAGTCAGTAAGTAACATCCCTCCATGGCCTCTGCATCAGCTCCTGCTTCCTGACCTGCTTGAGTTCCAGTCCTGACTTCCTTCATGATGAACAGCAATTGGAAGTGTAAGCTAAATAAACCCTTTCCTCCCCAACTTGCTTCTTGATCATGATGTTTGTACAGGAATAGAAACCATGACTAAGACAGATGCATACATAAAAATTCATTAACACATAATGAACACATAAAATTGTTTGCTTTATGAAAAATATATCATGTTTTAATGTAATTTATTTATTCTCTCTCTCTCTCTGCTGTGTGTGTGTGTGTGTGTGTGTGTGTGTGTTGGCTTAAGCATGCCACAACACTCCTGTGGAGGTCAAAGGACAACATATGGGAGTTTGTTCTCTCCTTCCACCATGTGGGTTCCAGGGATGGAACTCGGATCATGGGATTTTTATAGCAAGCACTTTCCCCACTAAGCCATCTCTCTAGCCTAGATAAACTGTGTTATTTCCAGAGTTAAAAACATCATCGAAGTATTAAATGCTTCCAAAAATGAAAGAATGTACTCTTGTTCTAGAACATTCATTTAACACTGATCCAGAATAATAGAAATAAGAAGGCTCTGTCAGGGCAGAAAGGCTTTCTTTAGCATGCCTTTGTATATACATGTGTGTATGTGTATACATGTGTGTGTCTGTCTGTCTGTGTGCATATGTGTGTGTCTGTGTGTATACATGTGTGTGTGTGTGTGTGTCTGTGTGTGTGAGTATGTGTATCTACACTCATGTATTTGGCTCCCCTTTCTGTATCCCATGTGTACCATTTCGTATTTCTGCTTTCATGTGTTCAAACATTGGGAGGCCCTGCATGGAAGTCAGACAGACCAACACTTCAACTTCTTGGACTCTGGGATGGCGGGCCAGCATAAACTTGTTTCTTTTACAGGTTACCAAATCTCGAGCATTCAATTTCAGCAACAGAAAACAAACAAAGACACTCTCCAATGCAATGGCATTGAAAAGTGGGTCACTTCAGGGATGGCTAGATCATGAAATTTCTGCTATTGCAGAGCGATTATGATTGCTCTCATAGAATATGGGTTACAGATGAAGATGTGACCACCAAAGAGACTTCCTGGCAACCACGTGTGGAATGATAGTCAAGTCTGGAGTGCCGGGGAATGATCTCATTTCAGTAGAAGATAGAGATAAGTGTATTGTAATGGGATTTTGAAGAGGGGTGCAGGTGTGATGTAAAACCAGAAGAAGGAAGAAGAAGAAGGAGAAGAAGAAGAAATAATAAAGACCAGAGGTCACACACCAGATGTGGCTACTGATTAGCAGTCACCTGTGGTATTAGCAGATGCAGGTCTGATGAACTGTGCAGAAAGCAGAGTGGTGAGCTGTGTGGACCACAGGGTCACTGATGCAGACCACGTCTCTGGAAGAGCTTGACAGAAAGGAGGTTTAATGCTGTAGGCTGAGTGGGCTGCAGGCCCAGGTACTGTGGCTTGCCCTTGGTGGGATGAGGGGTGTGTGGGGAGGCAATGATCAGAACTCTTATCCTGTGATAAAAGCTAGTTGTTCATCAAAAATACAAGACAACAAAGTCTTTTTTTTTTTTTGGTTTTTCGAGACAAGGTTTCTCTGTGTAGCCCTGGCTGTCTGTCCTAGAACTCACTCTGTAGACCAGGCTGGCCTCGAACTCACCACCTGCCTCTGCCTCCCAAGTGCTAGAATTAAAGGCGTGCGCCACCACTGCCCGGCAACAACAAAGTCTTGACGTAAAGAAGACACTAGATGTTTTCTTCCAAAAGAGGCTTGTCACTTCATTTGTGGAAAAGTAAAACCATACCAGCAAAAGTAGGGCCTTACTCTTCTCCTTCTTCCACCTTCTCTTCTCCCTTCTTCTCCTGTCTTAGCCTCTTCCCCAACCTCAGACAGGCAGACAGGGCCGTGCTGACATCAAACTTGTCATCTTCCACCTCAGCTTCTCAAGCAGGGTGCTTCAGTGTATCTATTGTGCCCAGCATAATACCTTCAATATGGCATTCACCAAATAAATACTGTTTCCTCCTTTGTGCTTTGGAATCGGTGAAATGGGACTGAGGGACACCAGATGAGTGCATCAGCCAATGAGGAAGCTAGAAAGTAAAAGGGAAGAGAAATGAGGTAGGGGTTGTTACATAGCTGGACTTCCACAGTGATAGACTCTGGTCAAACGGGTGCTAAACACTCTTCCCTGGAGTCAGACAGTGAGATGGCTCAGTGCACTGGCTGGTTTTATGTGTCAACTTGACACAAGCTGGAGTTATCACAGAGAAAGGAGTTTCGGTTGAGAAAATGCCTCCATGAGATCCAGCTGTAAGGCATTCTCTCAAGTAGTGAGGGGTGGGGGGTTTGGGGTGGTGCCTTCCCTGGGCTGGTAGTCTTGGGTTCTATAAGAAAGCAGGCTGAGCAAGCCAGGGGAAGCAAGTCAGTAAGTAACATCCCTCCATGGCCTCTGCATCAGCTCCTGCTTCCTGACCTGCTTGAGTTCCAGTCCTGACTTCCTATCATGATGAACAGCAATTGGAAGTGTAAGCTCAATAAACCCTTTCCTCCCCAACTTGCTTCTTGGTTATGATGTTTAGTGCAGGAATAGAAACCCTGACTAAGACTCTCAGTAAGTAAAGATCTACAGGAAAGAAATGACTCTCCCAAGTTGTCCTTGACCCTCCACCCAGACCCCGCCATGTGCCTCCTCTAAAATGAATAAGTGTGTTAAAGATGTTTCCTGTTCATGTTTAAGTTTCCATTACAGCAGCTTCTGTTCTTTAAGCTTTCCATCCTGATACCGAGCAGGCAGGGAAAAGGACAGTGGAATGGCGGATTCCCCTCCGGCAAGAGCAGATGCCATCACCAGTTCATCTCTGTCTCTGTCAGAGGGCAATGTTGTGAGAGCCACTGCTGGTTCCGTGTGGACAATAGTGCAGTCACAGATGGGTGTGTAGAATGAATCAGGTAATTGAGAAACAGGGACAAAAACATCACCTGTAAACACTGTACAAGTCTGTCTTCAAGTCATTCAGCAAGAGAAGGCCCAGTCGTCGGCTCAAGGTATTCACAATACAGTTGAGAAAACAGAAAATGCAATCAAGAAGAGCTTCTCGTCTGATGTGGCAACCCACAGAAGTATGTAAACAACATCCAATGGTGGAGGGACCAGGCGTGGAGAAGCAAAGACATGTCATGGGGGTTGTTTGCTTCAGTTATGAGCTTCTAAAGGCAACTAACTTCTTAGAACACCTCTCGAAGGACCAGAAACATCCGCAAACTGCGCTTAAGTATAAAGGCAAATCAGTAGATGCCAGATAGGTGAGCCACAAACTTCGATTAAGTATAAAGGCAAATCAGTAGATGCCAGATAGGTGAGCCACAATACATCATCAGGCTGTAAGGATGGAGGCTCTGGATGGAGCTAAGGATGGTATCAGGAGTTAGTGGACAACTGCATCTTCCAGAGCACTGACCTATCAGGCAGGAGGCTCTCCAATGACTCACTGTGCCCACCAGCCTTCAGGCACCTGCCCCTAACACTCAACAACAACCCTAGTGTAAGTAGACTAGATGTGGATGATAGGCAGGTGGCAGCAGTACCTCCCTTCTCCCTCCTCCTCCTCCCCACCCCCCAACACAAGGAGCATAAGAAAGGATGAAGAGAACAGGGAAGCTAAGAGCCAGAAGAAAGTTGGACATTTTTGGATCTTACCTCTAAAAACTGCGAACAAGACATATCAGTATCTATGCTATGACTGTGACCCCAGTATGTTTGGATTTCCCTATTATGCACTCACCGAGCTATCCGTGGTGATAATTAGATGAACTGATGGATCTATAAATAGCTACACACACATACACACACACACACACACACACACATCAAACGAAGCCACCTTTGCTGGGTCATATTGTGGCCTTCCGTGAACCAGTTGTTACCTAATCTTTAAATTGAATTATCTTCATAACAAATACCACAGTTTCCCCATTTCTCAGATGTGGAAACAGAGGCCTTGAGACATTGAAGCAACAAGTGCAAGTCCATATGGTTTGAAAGGCTCTAGAGAAGCAGATCTCAGCCTTACACCTCTGCTCCCTGCCTATAGGAACCCAGGAGTCACTAAGTCTCCTGTCCTACTTTCTAGAGCTTGTTTGGTAAATGTTTAAGCTCAGTTGTAAAGAGAGGAAAAAGATTATTTAGTAACAGAGAAAAACAGAACATAAAGCAGTCTGCTAATTTTTATTAGAGCTCTTACCATAAGCCTATTTTAAAAAGAGTATTTCATAAGCTTACCTACCAGTATGTTGCTGCACTTGTGTTAAAGCAATGGTCATTAAAGAGATCACAGCATGGAGGAGGTGGCTGGCTTCAGCTGAGGTCTTACCACAGGGAAGCAAAGGAGTTTGTAAAGTTTTCATTCTTGAGAAGTTCAAGGGCATTGTTACCCTGCCTCGACAGCACTATAAAACTGCAAGCAATCCTGACCACGAGGCCTGGCACCTCATAGATGTTCAATCAACAGACCTGAGTTGTCTTGTGTTGTGTTGTATTGTGTTGTGTTGTATTCAGAGACAGACATTCACCATCTAGTCCAAGCTGGCCTGAAATGCACTTTATAGCTCAGGCTGGCCTCAAACTCACGATCTTCCTGCCTCTCAGCCTGCTGAAGCATGTGTCACGTGTCTGGCCCTGAATGACTGTTAGGTATGTTCCTTCTCCATCTTTAACGTGATAAAAGAAAAACAAAAAACAAAACAAAAAAGCCCACCAGTTAACATGTGATGCGGTCTTTATCTGTCCAACTGAATTCTGCACAGCTTTTATTTACGTCTGTGGTTTGGATGCCTACAGACAGCTCGTCCGTCCTCTCTCTAGGGCCCAGTCATGATGTCATAACCTCTCACCAGACTCCAAGGGCAGATGCTCTGGCTGACCCTGATCATTCTCTGTTCACATGTGACTTATTCTCTTGGGTCATTCATTGCTATTATTCATAATGTGACTTGTGTCCAGAAGTTCGGCTCCCCGGCTCCCAATACCCCTGATCCCACCCTTCCTTGCTGACAGGTGGAGCGGGGGAGGGTGGTGGTGATGGTGGTGGTATAGAAACCTACAAAATAGTGTGAGGGGCCTCTCACTTTCTCTCCTGTTAAATTCTAACTCTCAGTCCTCTCACTTTCTCTCCTGTTAAATTCTAACTCTCAGTCCTCACCACATCACAAAGTCTAGCTATCTCCCCAGGGCAGTCTGTGCCAACTGGACCAGGCTTGATCTTCTTCCGTGAGTGTTTGAAGAGGGAGTAGGAAATATTGCTCTCTTTTCCCAGTTGTTTCAACTCCGCAGAGGGCGAGGGTGGGAGAATTTCAGAGAAAAGTAAATGCAGCTAATCTGAGAAAGCACGTTTGGTTATTTATTATCATGTAACCTTCAAAAGATTTCAGTGAAAAAAGGAGCCAGCTGTTTGTACAGTTCGAACCCTGGGTAATTGCTCTTGCCCCTCATAACCGGAAAGCTCAGCCTTAGATGCAAAGGGACACTTTACTAGAATGTTAAGCAGGGAGTCTTCAAGGTCATGACCTGCTGAAGGAAGTGTATTTTCATATCATTGATATCCAGATTTTGTTATTGTTGCTTTGTGTTCTCACCACATAGCTGCAGCTACCCTTGAACTCACTACATGTCCCATCTTGTCCTTAAACCTGAAGTCTTCCTACCTCTGCCTTCTTTGTGCTGGCAATATAGGAATATGCCACAATGGCTGGCACCTACTTTCTAAGTTATTGATGAGCTTTGTGAATTAAGCTCGTCTGAACACATGACTATCCTTAGCTAACCTTTGTGGCATAGGAGGAAATCTGTCATTGACTTTTTGAAATATGACGCTGAGGTTTTGGCTCATCAGTGTAGATGAACTGAGTTTCGGGCCAAATGCTGCATGAAGGTTAAAAAATAATAATTTTGCTTTAGAAATGTTATGATCTGAAACAAGTGCTCAAAATGCTGAAGGAAGTGTGTAAAGGACGGACACCAGCATTGTGTGGGGCTCATGTTGATGGCTGCCTTTTCAAAGGATGGAAGGAATATTCTCTACCTCCCTCAGCGACCTAAAAAGACTAAACTGGATGTGGTGATACACAACTGTAATCCCAGTGCTTAGGAGGCAGAGGCAGGAGGATCAGGAGTTCGAGGCCAGCCTTGGATATAGAGAGGGTTCAAGGTCAGTCTGGGAGACATAAGAAGAAAAATTGTGTGTGTGTGTGTGTGTGTGTAGTGTATATTTATATTTAATAATAGATAATAATGTATATATGCATATTATTTTATAATATAATAAATATGGTGTATATAGATAGATACTCAAGATAATTATGTATAATAAATAAAAACCAAAGCAAAACAGACTCTGCCAAACACAAAAAGTGACACTACTCTGTGATATGTTGAGGCCATATCATATGAATATCTATGCTATCTAACATTTGTTAGTTACAAATCACAGAGACAGCATGGAAGCTAATGTGGACCAATGGCTTGTTTTCAAAAGAAGCTCTGAAGGTATCCAGTCACTGGAGACCCAAGTCCTCAGTCTTTTACTTCTGTTCCCCTAAACGCCTCTCCAGGTGGCTGCTGAAATTCTAGCTTTCTCATGTACCTCCCAGGAGAGAAAGGAGAAAAAGGACGAAGAGAACATGTATCTTCATTCCAAAAGCCCTGTGCATAGAGTTGCCATATTCAGCAAATAAAACTACTAAAATATTGGGGGCTTGGGAGATGGCTCAGTGGTTATGACCTGCTCTTGCAGGGGTCCCGGGTTCAGCTCCCGAGGTACACATGACAATTCACAACAGTCTGTAACTCCAGTTCTAGGGGACCTAACACCCTCTCCTAGCCTCCATGGATATCAAGGATGTATATACATGCATGCAGGCAAAACACTCCTACACATAAAATAAAAACAAATAAGCCATTAAAAAAATTTTAAAATACTATAATAAGCTTGCATGCACGTGCGCGCGCACACACACACACACACACACACACACACTTGTAATTAAAATTTATCTGTTTGCCAAAATTCAAATTTACATAAGCACCCTGTCCTGTGACATTCTTACTATGAGAGGTCGTCTCTTAGCCAGGAATTTTGTCGTGCTAGAATTGTTTTTATGGAGGAAAACAATAGAGTAAATATTGCATAAGGAGCCAATAGTCTTTGCCAGAATGAGGAGGAGTCAGGAAGGAGGCAACAGAGCCTCCTTCATGTTCTCATACCCTCTGCGGGGAACTCTGAAAGCATCAGCTCCTCGTGCTCACTGGCCCCTGAAAGTTAGTAACCTTCTCTATCTAAGTTCTGGATGCCAAGTGTAGATACTGGACAGACATAGTGTGATATATTCAGGTGGTTACTGTCCTTTTCAAAAGGGTAGGAAGCTGACAATACTGTCATCTCTCGAAGGTAGAAGTTAGGTCAGAAAGGAGCAGATGTGTTGTCCCGGAAGCCAAGAGTCCCTTGGAAATGTGTTGGATAAGAGCCGGAATGTTCTGTATCATTTCAGTCCTCAGAGTCTCCTCCATTGGAGGACACATGCTTATCTTCAGAGTTGTCAACAGCTCTGGACAGGGGGACAGGACTGACAAAAGACAGCTAGTTTAAGAAACTGTTCTGTAATAACGCCATGGCTTTCATCACTCAGTTATCATGTCTTGATCCATTCTGCTAAAGTTTGGTTTACACTCAGGGTCTACCCTAAAGCAAAGGGAGACAACAGAGCAACAAACTAATGAGGCACATTAAACTTGCTCCAGATTGTCCTTGTGAAACGCAAGTCTGAGGTCCCTCTTGTCTGCTGCTGACATGTTAGTTCCTACACAGTATTTAGACCTGTTTCAAGGTTTTGCCCTTAGTAGTGCCTGAATGACTTGGGTAAGCTCGTTCAGGGACAGTCTCCGCTTCCAAATGTAATCTCCTCCAGCCTTAGGTTCCTTTCCTGATTAACTGTGTGGCCCACCAAGTTCCAAAAGTAAGGAGACATCTCTTTGAAATTTTTTTGAATACTGAGCCTCAGCAAGTCTCTGTTCACTGTTGCACACACCTTTCCTGGCCGCCTCCTGGGAGGACAGCTCCATGCAAACTGCAGAGTAGCAGTAAACACAGCGGGTGCCTTTTGCCTGAGCCCCAGCCACATTCATTGCTGGGGTTGTCATATGCTCTCTCGCTATTTATACTGCTTTGGGCCAGCTACTTGATCCTTAATAAAATTTGCCTCCAAGATGCCTTGCAGGGAATATGACCTAGCTGGGGAGGGACCCTGTTCCAACTTCCTAACCGCTGATGCTCACCCAGTGTCCTCTGAAAAGGTTGCGGGGGCTCCAGCAGGGAAAGGTCTGTGCCACTTCCTGGCATTTAATAGCACCAAGTGCTTTAGTGTAATATATTTCTATCCCTTGTTCACGGCTGTCTTCCCTAAGTCAACCTCTCCCACACTGGCTCAGCTGTAGATGGCCGGAGCAGTGTGGAAACTCGGCCCCTGTTCAAGGTCAGAACATTTGGGAAGAGGAGGGGTCGTTCCAGTGATGATTTTTACCAATCTTTCCATTTTTTTCCAGAAAGCAAGAATGGATCTATGGGATGGAAATAATGAGCCATTTATATCCCAAAATGAGACTGCCAGGAAAAACAAACACCAAAAAAAGAACGTTTTATCAGAGGGTTTACTGCCCAAGGCTAACGGGGTACAAGGTACTGAGTGTTCAGTGGCCTGGGCCAAGAGCTACAGTAAGTCATGCCGTTCCCTCTTGCCAGCCCGATCAGACAGCCTTAACCACCTGGTGGTGAAGAGCTTTAACGTTGTCTAAGTGAGTATAGGCGGATACACCACATATTTGATAGCAACGTAGCATCTGTTGCCACACTGAACAAGTGCTTCTGTGTAATAGTTGCAAAAGACAGAGAGGCTCAGGCTGAGTACATCATTGGGGGACCTGCTAACCTGTGGCTTATGTAACCAGGAGCCAGCCCTCCAGGGTGCTTCTGGTCGCCTTGGAAAGAATGTTCGGTCTTTGAACTTGGCCCTGGCTTGCAGCAGTTCTTTGCCCCAAAGGTGCGTGGAATGGCTCAGCTGTCAGCACCTGCTGGGGAGATAAAGAAAAGCACCCATAAGCTGATCCTCTTGGAGCACCAATACAGAGGAGGCTAGTGACAGGACCCAGATGGCCTCCCCCAGTACCCCACCAAACACCCTATATGGAGGGAGACCAAGGTCCCTTAATTTAAGGAGGCAGAAGCCAGAAGCCTGTTCCAATGGAGGACAAAGGTGAAAGGATTCCCTCTAAGCCAGGAACCCTAGCTATGACAGCACACAGTTTTGTGGTCAAGGCATTGTGCTCTTCCCTGTGGACTGGAAACTTGGCACTCTGCTTTCCTCCTAGCTTACCTGGAGCAAGATAATAAAGTAGGTCAAACTAGTGTCGGCTGCCCTCTCACCTCCACTCGCCTCACCAATGCCCACTTCGAGGCCTAGCTGTTTCCAGCCAGGCTTCTCGGCTCTGAACACCTGCTCGGCACCAGGTATTGTGCCAAACACCAGGCAGCAGGCAGGCAGGGCTTCCTTAGCACCGGGTGTCTCCCTGTAGTGCCCTGGGTCTCTACCCATGTCTGCCAGGTTTGCCATGAACCCATGTGACTCATACTATGCCACCGTAGTCACCAACTGTGGTGCTGTCCATCTCAGCCTTGGAGGTAGGAGTCTTTCTTATCATTGCACATGAATGGATTATTTTTAGGAACAATGGTAACTGTGGAGCTTTCTTGGGAGTGTCTGCAATCCCAGCACTTACAGGATTTGAGGCAGGAGAATCATGGGTCCTACGACAGCCTGGACTATGAGATGGAAGCTTGCTGAAAAAGAAAATGGATAGCCAGAAGAAACTATGTCTTCTACAGAATGAACCCGGACTGGTTGGTGAGTTTGAGGTAGGGAATGGAGAGGAAATCCCACACTGAGGAGAATCGTTCCAATCCCATCAGAGATAGAGACACCTCCATCACCTCCTCATGACCTGAGTGTGTAGCGGTTAAGGGGACACACTCTAGTCCTGGACTAGGTAGGTTCAAATCTCAGCTCGGCAAGTTAAAGGTTAAACAGCACTTGATCTTTGTCTTAGTTAGGGTTTTACTGCTGTGAACAGACACCATGACCAAGGCAAGTCTTATAAAGACAACATTTAATTGGGGGTGTCTTACAGGTTCAGAGGTTCAGTCCAGTATCATCAAGGCAGGAAGCATGGCAGCATCCAGGCAGGCATGGTGCAGGCAGAGCTGAGAGTTCTCCATCTTCATCCGAAGGCTGCTAGCAGAATACTGGCTTCTGGGCAGCTAGGATGAGGGTCTTAAAACCCATACCCACACTTATTCCAATAAGGCCATACCTTCTAATAGTGCCACTCCCTGGGCCAAGCAAATACAAACCATAACCATCTTCATTCCTTCTTTTGTCTCCTGTGAAAAGAAAGACAATGGAAATGTCTAACTGCACTTAACAGGGTGTTTTAGGGATTAACATGCATTAATATGTGTGAGATCTCTGTAAGACTGAGGTGCATAGAAAGCCCTCTGTAAGTACTGACTTTGGTTTTACACTAAACCAAGTCTATGCTTTTCTATTTTGCAGCCAGATTCTCAGTGGAGTCTATATTCAAAACAGATGGCTCATTAGCCAAGCTACTGTTTCCTCATCCACAGAGTGGGAAGTTGAATGAAGGTGTTGGGGCAAAGTCAGGTGATCATATTCTGGCCTCTGATCTCTTGTGAGCATGGGTAAATCATTTAACGTCTCTGTCTCCTGGAGAATAAACTTCATTTCCCAGGCCCTCAGGCTCGGACCATTCAAATAACACTTACACTCCATGCCATGTTCCTGTCCTTATAGATGGCTGCTTCACTGCACATTCCTTTAGGCTGTCTTTAAATCAGCTCACTTGGGATCCTTGGAGTACACAATAGTATCTGTCTACTCAAAGATTAGGCTTGGATTCTTCTAATCCATAAAAGAAAATTTAAAACATTCATACAATAATTGAAAATCACCTTGCATGCTCTCATGCATATTATCTATGCATACAGATTTACCATAGCATTCTAGGAAACTCATGGTCCCTAAAATCCTTTCCATGATTATTATTTTATTTTTCTGTGATTGTTTGATTTTGTGTGTGTTTAATTCCCCCCCCCCCCCCCCCCCCCGGGAGGGAAATGACTGGGTCATGCTTCTTTAGGGAACTAGGTTAGGACACAGTGTTTTAGAAATTATTTAATTTAAAATTATAAAAACACACAAGGACAGAAGTGTGGATCACCTACTAACCTCCAATACCTTGGGTAACTGCTCACTATGTGAGGGAAGTGTATGAAGCTCCAGACCCTCAGCAACACTTGGGAAACATTACCTTTCCCACCCTCTCGTCCTCCTCCTATGTCCCTTCTTGATGAGCGGTCATTTGTCCATGTAAAAAGTGAGCCTGTTTCCTAAAGAGAAGGTAGCTCAAACCATTGTTAAACCAGAACAATTATTGTCTTCAGGGTCACCCTTAAGAGAAAGGACATTCCAGGTCGGGAAATGTCTCTACTAAGAAAGAAAGAAATTGCCTAAAGCTATCGCTAAAAGGTCTTGAAAAATTGGAGCTTTTCTAAACACCCATCAGCAAAAACTAGAATACACAGCCACAACATCACTGCAACCTCCCGGGTTCACAGCCTGAGCACCTTCTCAAGCTGCCCGCCCTTACTCAGCATGCTCACGCTCACGAATCGTTTCTGTGTTCAGCACTTAGGAAGACACATGTTATTGTGAAGATCAACACACTGAGAAGACTCTAGAAGGCAGTGAGCATCTTGAAAGCAAGGAATGTATCTTAGTCATGTTTACATCCCTAGAACATAGCGAAGCACCACACATGCATAAGCATTAAGTATTTGTTCCATAAGCAAAAGAATGGATTGATGATGGATGGATGGATGGATGGGTGGGTGGATGGACGGACGGACAGATGGATGCATGGATGGATGCATGGATACATGGATGCATGGATAGATGCATGCACGCATCCATAGATGGACGACACTGGTCTTGCAATTATACAGCCTTTGATATTTTCTTGCTTGTGAAAGAATTGCATTATGTATTTCTAGCTAGTCTGGAACTCAAGACCAGGAAGACCTGGAACTTGGAGAGATCCTCCTGTCTCTGTCTCCAGAGTGCTGGGATTAAAGACATCTGACACTACATCTGGCTTAAGGAGTTTGCAATCTGAACAGAGAGAAGACAGAAGACTTAGGCAAATGGAGGATTCAGTTACAATGAATATAGCATTACAGGAGAAAGCCCAGGATATCAAACTGTTAAATGTGGACATCTTCCATATCCCATCTTCCAGACACCTAGTGCTGAATGAGTGGCAAGTCTCACAAAAGAAAATGGTTTTGGCCTCTCCTCTACACTGCTTGATATTAAACAAACATTGCTAGGTCATTGTCACGTGACTGCTCTCTAAAGGCCACTGAGAGGGAGCAGAGTATTTATTTACTGTAAATCAATCAGTGAGTGTTTACCCTTCCAAACATTCTTCATCATCCATGGGCAAAGAGAACGTGCTGGTGACATCGTTTGCCCCCTATTCCATAGAACACAGGTGCCACCAGGAAGGAAAACCCCCAATTAATTAGGAAGAGTGACATTTTCATTAAAATCCTTTTTGAAAACAACAACGCGCACACCTGGCCAATGAGGATTCTCAAACAGTGCAAAACAGTAGGAAATGAAAGGCAACCTTCCAGAGGCATCTGGAAGCCCGTCTTCTCATCTTGTGCACAGAGCTATCCGGTGTTACATTGTTGGGATAACTTTCTAGAAGTGGTCTATGGATACAGTGCAATCCTCTTGTCTACCTAGGCCCACCCCTTCCGGGTATTCTTGGATTCCTTAGCGATGCTTTATACACTGTGAAGAGCTGAGCCACACCCTCACTGTGTCTCAAATCTTCACTGTGTACCCTAAGATGTATCTCATCAACTACTTAGCCCCTTCTGATAGACAATGGTTGCTTTTAATTTTTTTTTTTACATTCTTTTTTACAAATAGGATTGGGAGATCAATTCCTTAAAGTGAAATTGCAGAGCCAAAGGACATACGGTTCCGGTTCAGTTGTACACGAATTGTTGGGCCCCATTTTGGCTCTGGTTTGGGCCTTGAGGACAAACCTGAGCCTGGCTCAAGTTTCTGCGGCATTGTTGACCTGTCTCGGTCACTTCTGTATCCGGGTGACTCAGCAAGACCTGTTTGGCCCTACCTCTGCCCTGCCATTTCTGATGTGAAGCTTTGCCATTGGCCCTGTCAGTTACCCCTTACCCTCCGTCACCCTTCCCCTTTGCCACCTCCTACATCATCTCTTCCCGTTCCTAAGTGCCCACCTCCTTGCCTTCTCTATATAAGCAAGTGCCTAGTTTAATAAAGTGAGTTCCTGCTTCGACAAGACTCCCGGCCTGGCATGTTTCTTTTATGCTGTCGACGCTCACCATCCCGCTCAGCCCAGGACAGACCCGGCTGGACTGGGTTCTCTCCTCTCACCTGGACCTGCCGGCTAGGAGCCGACAACTAATGACAACACTTGACTTTTGATACAAACTGCTAGAGTAAAGTGTTCTTTCTAAAAGGAGGACTAAAGACAATAAGACAGTATTTTATTTTAAACTTTAATAGTTCAGGCACACAAACAGCACATTGATTTATGAAGCTCATTTGTCAATGTCTTGCCTACCAAAGCGCACACGCACATACACACACAACACACATACAACACACACTGTATGTAAACGTATTGTGCCAAGATCTGACTAGTCACATGACAGAATTTTCTTACCACTAAAATGCATGAGTGGTTATTGCAGTAGGTTGGCGGACATGGCATGCTGACTCTCGCTCTTCTCAGTTTTATACCTTCTATGGTCCCTGCCCTTAGCACCTCTTACCATTCCTTTACAAGCAAAAGTCATCTTGGGACCCTGCCCCCTCCTCTGTAAGCAGGTAGTCATTTCCTCTCTGGTTGGTTCCCTCAGTGGCCACTCTTGCAGCTTGGGCTCAAGCAAGGGACTGACACCTTTGTGAGGAGGACACAGGCACAGGGGAATTTTTAATTTCCTGTCTAGCCATGGCAAGTGAGTAAGTGACCAGAGAGTCCTATGCTTTCTCCCTCTGCTGGCTGCAGAATCACTTCCAGACCTTGGGGGTGGGGGAGGGGAGCAGACCCAGAATATACCTGGTTCCCTAGTGTTTACTCAACACACTGTGGCCAGCCCCCAGCCTGCGGTCTTTGCTACTTGCTCAGGTAAGGTGAGAAGCCTTTGTAGGTTTGGTGTTTGTTTTGTAGCCAGATGTAGCCATTTTCTTCTCTCAGTTGCTGACATAAACACATTACCTTCCAGGTTACAACTGAAAAGATACATCTTACTAGGCTGAAAGTGAGTGAGGTCATTTTACGCCTATACTGAAAATCAGTTACTTCTGCTTGCTTTAGAAGGGTTCTAAGCCTCAAGACAGCGGTTCTCAACCTTCCTGATGTTGAGACCCTTTAATACAGTTCCTCATGTTGTAATGACCTCCAGCTATAAAATTAGTTTTACTGTTACTTCATAATTGTAGTTTTGCTACTGTTATGAATTATAATGTAAATATCTACTTTTTCCAGTGCTCTTAGGTGACCCCACGGTTGCAACCCCAAAGTTGAGAACCACTGGCTTAAGTTCTACTTATAATATTCTTTGGTTCCATGAATCCAAGAAATAATTTCTATTATAAAATAATATAATGATATGAATTATTGGAAACTTTGAACTTACATTTACCTCAAAGTTATTGTCAAAGGACCAGAGACTGGCTTTTTAAGATAAAAAGGTTTAAATGAGAGATGGTTCATCCCTTACCAAGTGCTTGCTACGCTTTCACAGGACCAACGCCCACAGTGGGTGACTCTTGTACCTCCAGCTCTGGGGATCTAATACTCTCTTCAGGTTCTTGAGCTTAGGGGATCTAATATTCTCTTCTGGTTCTTGTGGAAACAGAGAGAAAGAGAGAGAGAGAGAGAGAGAGAGAGAGAATGAGAGAGAGAGGGGGGAATGAGAGAGGGGACAAACAGAACAGAGACAGGAAAAGACAGAAAATCGGTGTGGGGGGGACAAACATGGAGACACAGAGATACTGAGACACAGAAAGACAGAGACAGAGAGACACAGAAAGATGGAGAGACAGGTATAGGAAGACAGACTGACAGAGACAGACATACAGAGACAAAGAGGCAGAAAGAAAAAAACTAAAATAAATACTTAAAAGAAAACTATTTAGGCTCTACATGGAAGCTATTTTAATAACCCCATCCTGTGAGAGCACAACTCTCTCAAGGATGAATGGGAGGGCACAAAAAGCACAAAAATCAAAATCACAGACATTTATTTTTTAACATAAAAATCCCTCCCCCCCCCCCAAAAAGAGGCATGCTACACAAGGTCCATTAGTGACCCACAAAGTCACATGATCTGCCCAAGTAGAAGTTGGGAAATAGGTGTAACTATTTTTGGTCCCACCACAAGAAGACACCAGAAATCAGGTGACCCTGGCATATAGAGAAAGGTAAAAGTAAACGACGAGTGGGAGTCTCCAACTACTCCAATGAGGCCACTGAAGGCTGGAAAGCTGCTGGCCATACCCCAGCCGAACAGTGGTTCTGGCATCTGTCTGGAAAAAGAATTCTTCACCATGGGACACTGAGAGCAAATATGTCTTTGGTAATGGACATCTTTGTTCAGCTCTATCTTTCCTTATCTGAAAAACATACATTGCAGAGTTTCATAGGGGACAGACTTTCTAAGTACTGCACAAAAATTAAAATGTCGCTGACTCTGCCCTGATTATTGTTAGCAGAATGGATCTGTCAATACGTGGATGAGTAAAGCTTACCACTGGGTTAAGGAAGAAAGCATAAGCTGAACTTTCTAAAAGCTGTGTGTGTGTGTGGGGGGGGTGTGTGTCACTATAAGTCCTAATGGGAGAACTGGGAACAAGCGAACATTACAGCTGTGTGTTACATAGCAGAAGCAGTCTACTGAAATAACCTTTAAAAAACCACTTTCTAAAACATCATGTGTATTTCAGATGTCCTTGGATGTTCTACTCAGTAAGTAGCGACAGAGAGCTTGCACTTGCCAGGTTCTGTTTCCCTTGTGTGGAGCAAGGTACCTTTTATTTTTCTTTTGCATAACTGTTAATTCCAGTTAGTCCCCTACCTGGAATAGTGAGAGAGCGTATAGGATGAAATTTAAGAGTCAGCTCCCAAATAATTGAGTCAGAGACCTACTTATTAATTAATTCAACAAGCTTTAAGCATGATAACTGAGCAGGTATTCCTAACCCTCTACACTATCTGGCTACTTCCCAGCCCCCACCTACACCCACACCCCATCCCCACCCCCCACCACCTCCTGAGTAACTCACATTTAGTCTCCACTTGGCTCTGCTGTAGCTCCCTGTCCTCATGGAGAACTGCCTTGGAGACTTGTTCTCATGCTGGTCCTCATGGCGACCATTTTCTTCCTCCACCTGGTGGCCCCTTTCTCCTGGACCCTCACCTGCCCCATAGAGAACTCCCTCTCCCTGGGACCCCTGGCTGGGATGGGAGTCCTTCCTTCCCATCTCCTCTTCCTAGTCATTGGCTGTTCAGATTTTTATTAACCAATCAGAGATAATTGGAGAGGATTCTTTACAATATTCATAACAACGCCCATGTCCAGAATGTAACTAATTCTCAGGGCACAGAAAATTAATATCTGAATGAATCTCTTCTCCCAACGAAAGAGCTGGAATTTTTGGTAAAAACTGAACCGGTGGTGATCAGATGAGAGGGGAAAAATGAGTGTTTAATGCAGATTTGCAGAAGCCTAAAGTAGGAGCAAAGGTCTAGAACAGACTGCAGCAAAGTCCAGACTGACTGTCAAATCTGGGCCCTTGCTTGTTTTTGAAAATAAAGTTTTATTTGGACTCATCTCTATGCAGTCATTTATATTTTGTTAATGGTACTTTCCCCATGATAACAAGAGCACTGAGAAGCTGCAACAGAGAGATACATGCTATAGAAAACTAAGAACAAGTGTGGTCTGGCCCTTCATAGAAAGCCTCTGCCAGCCCACTGCCTACAGGAACGGAAAAACAAGACGTGTATGCCGCTGTAGTAAAGTCCAAACGGCTAGGACTCAGTGATTCTAAGAAGGATATGGTGCAGCATGAGACAGAGAGGTGAGCCTGACCAAACCCTGGGCCAATCTAAGGGTGTTGGTCTTGTTCCCTCTGAATATGGAAATGACAGCAGTGTGACATTTACCTCTGTCACACGAGAGACGCAAATTGTGACAGACGAGCTCTCTAAACCCTTCATTTCACAGAGCCCTTGAGATAATAGACACAAAGGGGCCTCATGCATATTGTATCTTGCTCTATGGTGAGGAAATAGAACTTGGCACACAGGGACTCAGTCAGTCCTTACTGAATAGAGTGGAACCAGTACCCATAACACCCTTTGTTTCCATGGCATTGAGAATCAGGCAACATCAGGTTAATGGTAAACTGCAAGCTCAAGAGAAATTCCCGCCCTTCCGTTCTCATGCCAGCATCATCAAATACCGGTCATGGGCCAAACCTGTTTATGCTGTGTCCTATGGCCTAATGAGACAAGCTCTGCTAATAACAGCCATAAACATAATATCGCTCGGATCTGTGAGGAGTCTTTGGAAGATAATGAGTCGTCTTTCCCCACCCATATAACTATTCACTTCTAATTTTATCTCCATCGGAGGCGAAAATCAAACCACACAGAGAGAGGGTGTGACTTTCCCAAGGTCACTGAGCAAACCAGAACAGCGCTTTTTAAAAGTTGAGAAAACTGTGCAGTGTGTCCAAACACAGGTCTGTTTCCAGGCTGGGATGGGCTGGCCTCATGACTCTTAAATGTGAATCATTTAGAGAAGACCTAGGCACACAGGCTGTGCCAGATACTTGTCTTTAGGAGTCAAACATTCTCCCTGCACATCAGATTTCAACAACTGTCACCAAAACCTATCACAATCAAAACCCCTTTGAAGGTCTAGCTTCAAGAAGTGGAATGGTCTAACATGGGGTTCTGGTATTTCTGATCATTCTCTC
>JADRCH010000033.1:12277986-12344127 GCA_019843965.1 Rhynchomys soricoides | reverse complement strand
TCTTCTTCTTCTTCTTCTTCTTCTTCTTCTTCTTCTTCTTCTTCTTCCTCCTCCTCCTCCTCCTCCTCCTCCTCCTCCTCCTCCTCCTCCTCCCCCCCACTTCCTCCTCCTCCTCTCTTCTTAATGTTTTTTATTCTGGCTTCTTTCGCCGAGCACCATGATCTCCAGTTCCATCCGTTCTCAGGCAAACAACACAATTTCATTCTTCTTCACAGATGAGTAACACTCCACCACCCATACCCCCTGTTCTTTCTCCACTGATCCATCAGCGAACACCCAAGCTGATTTTACAGCTTAGCCATTATGAACAGCGTGTGGGTGTGCAGGTGTTAGCTTCTTAAGAATGAGCACACTCATTTCTGCAGCAGTCCTGTCTAAGATCAGAATGCATATTGTTGCTCATGTCTCTACGGTCCACGTCAATCATTAAAAAGTTTCAACATCACGTAGTTATCATAGCAGCCATTCACAATGCCTTGGGTCGGAGCTGGGCACAGCAGTAATCTCATTCTTTGTTTGTTTGTTTTTGGTTACTCCGGCACTCTCCTGTGCACCATTTAACATGGTTGGACTTTAAGTAGCAGAGACCCCATTTCTGTGGCTTAACAGGGGATTTATTTTCCTCACAAAATACAAGGTTAATCATAAGCACTTCAGTGTGAGTTTGGGACCTTTTGCTGCCCTCAGTAGCCTTCACAGAAGAATTTCTTTGTCACATTTGCCACAGGCTGTTTTATTTCATGTGTTGCCAGAAATGTCTAAGCACCAAGTAGGAACTAGAGGCTTAAGTGGAGGACCAAGAAGGTAAATTCAGATTGAATACATGCCTTCTAAGAAGCTTCCTCAAAGCCTGCAGATGGTCCCTGGACTTTCCCGTCCACACCACCCCACCTCCCCACGGCCAACCCCAGTGGGTAATCCGGAGTGTCTGTTTGCATGAGTTCCTTGGCTGGTAAGAAACGGGGGGGGGGGGGGGGGTGACCAGGTACCAGCTGTTTAACCGGCATCGCCTAGCTCAAGTAGTTAATGCTTGTTTAAAATTTATGGACAAGGAAAGAGAAACTAGTGAACGCTTTGCCAAAGGTCAGCTAGGGAGGGAGCACCAGGCATGTCTGAGTCTAAAGTCGCCACTCCTACACATGCATGCTCGCGCACGCACGCACACGCACTCGCACACACACACACTCCATTTGCAGATGTTTGGACAAGTGTGTTTCTGCTCATGGCTAATGAAAGCAGTCCGTCAAGGCACAAGCTCCAGAAGCTCAGAGATGAAATTCCACCTGGCTGACAAGCCAGAAAGTGAGCTGTTCTCCTCACTTCAAGGAAACTGGTTCTCCTGCTGTGAACACCCTGTCTGATATCCCTTCTGGACAGAGGACCCACCCATGTTGAATATTGTATTTCCTAGAAAAGCAGTGGTCTCCAAATGACAAAAAAAAGAGTTGGTACTTTAAGGATGACATCATCCCATGGGAACAGGACTTCTGAGAAACCAAAACCACACCCAACCCAAGGAGCAGGAGTTCAAACACACTGGTAGGAAGTCACTTGGCCAAGATACAGTAAGGATGAAACTGACCGGGTATGCTTACAGAGAGTTTCCCTAACCACCTAGATAATCTTCTCCACCTTCATCCTTCCCTAGGTCTGCATCTGTATATAAAGAAAATGATGTACTGAAAGTTATCTAATCACATGAGCAAACACGAAATAGTTTTTGGAGCCCACAAGGCCTAGGGTTCAGAGCCCAAGGAACCATTCGTAAACCGAATAAGTTGGGCAAGCAACACTCTTTCTTTGGCTTCAGTTTTTGCATCAGTAGACTTGAGATAGAAATGTGTGTATCCGGGTCTGCAGGGAACAGGAATCAGTGTGTTTGACAGTACCAAACATTTCTTATCAGTCATTCGGCCCTCAATGACTTGTTTATCTCTCCTTCAAGTCCAAGTTATGAACCCAGCTCAGGTCACTGACACAGAGTTCAGCTTGTTGCCTTCTGCCTAAGCGCATCGTCATGAAGGTCTCAAGGCCACACATGGGAAGCCAGAGCCTCTCCCGAAGCTGAGGTCATAACACAGAAAAAAACAAAGCTTTCAGAGCATAGGTTTGGTCGGCCGTGAGCACAGTCATCTCTGTGACTAGCCTGCCTCTGGGAATGGGAGTCCCCAGGAAAACCAGTAGAAGGGTGTTTCTCTCATCAGACATTACACCTGGATGAAGAGCCAACAAGGAAACTGGTTCCAAAGTCACTCTGTTCTCTGGATGGGGTGTCTTTGGGGCCCAGCTTTGGGAGGGCTGGAATGTGACAGTCACAAGTTTCACACCTCAAACCATGAAATGTGATCTTGCTTCATCACCCGGCTGGAGTCCTTGGCAGTGGGTGCCACAGCTACAGTGGTACAGGCTATGTGGTCCTCACCTCTGTGTCAGTTTTGAAACCTTGGATCTATTCTGGGACGTTGGTCAAATAGAGTTTGTGACTACTGGGAGCGGCAGGATATTTGTATATGCATTGCTCTATAGCTCCAGCAGTCAGCAATATGGAGCTAGACAGAAACCAGAGGGTTTCATGGCTTAGTACCAACTGGGTTTCATCACGGGATAAGAACTAGTACCAGCAAACAGTAAGCATGAGCTCTCTGTCAGGCTCTGTGCCAGTCAGTTCACTTTCTATTATTTACGTCAGGATGGTCATTCCTATTTTATAACAGACTGAGGTTTGGGGTTTATATTCTAGACATTAATGCTTTGTAGGATTAAGATATAAGTATCTTCTGTTGGCTCTGTGTTACCTGGACTTAAGGTCCCTGCCCTTTAGTCTTAATTTCTAAAGTGTTAAATGTATAAGAAGGCCAACTTAACCATTTTTGCCTTGACGACCTATCTTTAGTACTTTTGGCATCAATTAGCTTCGGAATTTTACTTCTGCACTGAATTTTTCTTTTCTCTACATGTGAAGCAAATATAGTTTCGGGGAATAAGACAGTACGAATTCAAGGGACAGGGCATAGATAAAAGGCAAAAATGGCTGGTGTGCTGATTTATATAACAGGGTGGTTTTAAGGTCCCCCAATTTAAAGAAAATCCAATCCTCTTTTCTCATAGACCAGACTTGACCCTTCCCCAGATTCTCCACCTTACTGGTTTAAGATATACAGATAAAGATGCAATGGATAGTTGGGGGTTTGGGACTGCCCCTTTTTCTGATCATGGATTCAGTCATGAAACAGACTGGCTGTAACTTTACAATTCTCAGGCATTGTGAGCCAAACATGTGCCAGCTGCCAGCTAGGGAAGAGAGCGTCTATTGCTTCTTGCTTGCCTGGAACTCCAAAGAACTCTAAGCATACCTCATACTAAAATATGGATCACATGATTTATTTCTTACACAGCTGACCAATCTGTTTGGATTCATGGAAAGTGAGCTCTCCTTACACAGGTTCCAGAGTTATGGATACAGCCAACCACAAACCCAGAAACTGGGGAATTTTCACCTGCTCTAAAATCTGTATTGTTTTGTAGTCAGCCAAGATCACATGGATATGCTTTTAATTTTATTTTTTTATTTGGGGATTTTTGAGACAGGGTTTCTCTGTGTAGCCTTGGCTGTCCTGGAACTCACTTTGTAGATCAGGCTGACCTCAAACTCACCGAGATCCACCTGCCTCTGCCTTCTGAGTGTTGGGATTAAAAGCATGCACCACAAAATTATTTTATTTATGTGAATGGGTATTTTGCATGCATGTGTGTGAACCACATGTGTGTCTGGTGTCCATGGAAGCCAGAAAAGAGCATTAGATCCCCTGGAACTGGAGACAGAATAAGGAGCTGAACATGTGGGCTCTGGGAATCGAATCTGGATTCTCTGTAAGAGTAGCCATTGCTCTTAACTGCTGAGCCAGCCATGTGTGTGTGTGTCTGTGTGTGTGTGTGTGTGTGTGTCTGTGGGTGTATGTCTATGTGTGTGTGTGTCTGTGTGTACATGTGTGTGTATGTGTGTATGTGTGTGTATGTCTGTGCGTGTCTCTGTGTGTGTCTCTGTGTATGTCTCTGTGTGTATGTGTGTGTGTGTGAGAGAGAGAGAAAGAGAGAGAGAGTTTTTGCTCCTGTTGTTGCTCCCTAAAGAAAAGAATATAAAAGGTGCTTGTAATGTTTGCATTGTCTTATGTTTTTATATATTATATTGCATGTACTAAAGTATTATAAGTAATTTAGGGATGGGCTAGAGTATACGGAAGGATCTGATTAGGTTATATACACATAGTATACCATTTCTTACTAGGGATTTGGGCAATGGCAGATCTTAGTATCTCTGAGGTGGGGCGTGGCCTAAGCTAGTGGAAAACCACACAACTATGATGAACTATTACCCCCTTTACCTACAGGGCTGCTCCCTGCTCTATGTTATCCCCGTATCGTGGGAAGCGAATGCCCTGAATGACTGCATTTTACAAGTAGCTCCTGGCTTCATCTGGAGCACAAACAGAAAGAATGCGTTTACATCTCAGCATGTGCAAAAACACCACCACCTGCCCAGCACCACCCACAAAGCCCATGTAGATAAACAACCTTCCTAAAAGTGGACAGGTGCCACAAATAAGCTTATCAGAGTGAACTGGGGCACACAGGAACACGTGGCGTATTAAAACCATATCAGAAAAAATTGGCCCAAGAACTTATTGGACACACCTGAACAACATGGTGACCATGGTAGTAATGACTGTACCAGCCTGTCATCAGTGTGTTCATCACGGGAGGAACAGGCATAGACCTTGCCACTGTCCCCAAGGCTTCACCCGTGCTTTGGTCCCATTACTTAACGTAGCCCACTCAAATCATTGTCCATTTGTCCAGTCATTCCTCCATCCAGACCCCTTACTGTATCTTATGATTCTGTACCCCTTGGTCCAGTGCCTTACCTCTAGAGCTGTGTACCCATCCCCAGAGTCCTATGCTATGGGGGACAGAAAAGTCAACCTGTGAAGGAAAAAACAGATGAAGAACAAGGTACCTCAGGCTCCCATGACTCCTTAGAATCCTGATCTTCCACACACGGCATTAGATCTAAAATGGCTCTGGGAACACCAGTGAACCAGCAAAAAGAAATGGAGGCCAAGGTGTTGGCTGCTCCCTGCATCTTCAAGGAAGTCCTAACAGGTAATGACGCATCCCATCCCCCACTCTTTCTGAGTTACCTCATCAGGCAGTGCTTTCATTGGAGCATGATGACAGCGTGGTGAGATGCAATTGGCCAAGGACTGAGGGAGTTGGGATTGGCTCAAACACTGTATATAAGTTTACATGCTAGGCAATAAATAAACTCAGATCTACAGCACATTCATCATGTGACTCCGTTGCCTCTCACCAGCTCCCTATCCCCATCCTCTGTCCTGTCCTCCACAGCTTGGCTTAATCCTGAAGTCTAGCAGGACTCAGCTACCTTCCAGCAGCTCCCCAAGCTGGTTTGTTAGTTTATTATCTAGCCACCTACATATCAGCATCCTGATGCTGCCTGACATCTGTAAGGTCTATTGGAACTCTCTGAGCCCTGCATCCTCTCCAGCCCTTATGTAGCCCTTTATATTCAGTATAGAAAGATACGGTTAAGGGGTGATGTATAGTGTGTGATCTGTGAGTTAATATCAGTCTGGGGATTTGAACTCAGGTCCTTATGCTTGCAGTGCAAGCACTTCTACCCACTGAGACATCAGTCCTTAGTCATTCTGATAGAAATAAAAGAAACTGTTTGCCAACAGCAGACTGTCAAGGGAAATCAGGACTATTTGACTAATGTCAACTAACAAAACCAATGTGTGGGTTGTGAGCTGTTATTCAGTAAATTCTGTCATTGTGAGAAGATAAACGGATCTATGGTTTTGGCCTAGTATGCTCATGGCAATGACCTGAGGTAATCCATCCTTTATCCTTTTATATTATAGAGCATATTATAGAGCAGGCTCCCACATAAGCGTGGCTCTATTTCTAGCCTTGGGTACTTTTCCTTGGGTCTATTTAACTATTTATTAGTTCCAAACTAGTTTGTGTGGGAGGGTGAGTCTCTCCTTTTCGTTTCTCCATTTTAAGTAGATTTAGTGTCATTCCTTCAAGTAAATTATTAAAAAAAAAAAAAAAAAAACACATTAAGATCCAAAAAAACCTGCCATAATTTTTCTAAAATTACATTGTACTTATAGATCACTTTTGAGGGAAATGAACATATTTGCATATCAAAGACACAGTATATGCTTGCATCTATTCAGATCTTCTCCCTTTCTCTCTCCCCCTCCCTCTGTGTGTGGGGGCATGTATTCATAGAGTACATATACTTATTCCTGTGGGTGTGTGCAGAATTCAAATGACAGTGTGTGTGTGTGTGTGTGTGTGTGTGTGTGTGTGTGTGTATGTCTATGGATGTCACAGATTGCCACCAGGTGTCTTCTCTGCCCATCCCCACTCTGCTGTGCTGGCAGGAGAGATGAGCGTGAAGGCTGGAGATCCAAACTTGGGTCCTCACTCTTGGAAAGCAAGCACTTTCCCACTGAGCCATCTCTCTAGCCGAATTTTTTTTTTAAAGCACAAGTTTACAGCTTTTAAAAGAGCATCCTTGATCATCATTCCATTTGAATTTTACAAACACCTTGTGTACAGAAAGAACAGGTATTGAGCCCATTTTATAAATAACACTCATTATGACTGGTTGTAACCATCCATGTAACTAAAAAGAAAAAAATTCGTATCTTTTAAACTTTAGATTTTCTCATAATGAGTGAATGACATACTAGGTCAACATGTGTAAAACTTCATGATTTAATGGAACAGCATGAAAAGTAAAATTTAATTTAGAGCTCATGCTATCCTGAAAATGGTGATCTGATATAGTCCTATTAGCTTGAAGAGAAAGGTACCAGCTGATGATAAAGGTTCTGAGTTCCCTGTACTCGTACGGACTGGGTCTGTAGCGCTATTACACATCTGGGTCTTGGTGAAAGTGAAAGTTTGGTCAGCTTAGATAAGCGAGTCAGTTCCACAAGAAAAAGGAGAATGCTGAGAAACGTTCATCAAAATGATTTTACTAACGTGGCCCGTGCAGCAACAGCCTTTATTTTGTTGAACTTATTTAAACCTTTAAAAGCTGCGATTTGCCCAGTGTTGTGAGGAATGCCTGTCATCCCGCATCGGGGAGGTGGAGGGAGGAGGATCAGGAGTCAGGTTAATCCCCTGCTATATAGTGAGACAGGCTAGCCTAGGCTACTTGAGACTCTGGGTGGTGGAGAACCACAGTGGAAATAATATTGTCACTCCATTTGTTCCCTAGAAAGAAAGACTAAGTAAATCAGCTTCTTCTTAGTTGGTCAAAGAGAGCCTACTTAGAAACAGTATTATCTGTGAACAGAACTTACAAAGGAAACCCAAGCTTGAGCTACTGTTCTCCGTAATCAGGCTCCACAAATCCACCTGTGTCTATCAACACCTCTGCAGGACACTGTACGACACCAGGACAGACACAAAAGCAGGTCATTTTCTTACTCCTTAGAAGACTGGCATTAGGACAACTGGTACGGATTCATTTCTAACCAGTAATGAGTTTTCTTACAAATGCTTGCCTCACGTTGGGAATCACTTAGGGACTGTCCCCAAATTGCTGCTGCTCCTCAGAATGATGCAGTATATTCTTAACAGGGCAGGAAGAGCGCCTAGAAAGATGTGAAGATGCCCAGGGAAAGAATTGCCAGCTGTGGTGCTACAAGCTTGTAATCTCCATCAGGAATTCAAGTACATCCCTAGCTACGTAGCACTTAGAGGCAAGCCTGGGCTACCATTGCTTCAACCATTTCCCAAAAGAAGAGTCAAAATACAGCAGAAGAGGACATCAGAAATCAGGAGCCTTTCTCAAATGTATTCCAGAAAACTGAGTAGCAGAATAGGATAATGTAACCCAGTAGAATGCTCACACAACCACGAGTGAGATCAAGGAAAACAGATGGCTCCAGATCCATCACCTTCTGTTGAGTCCCCAGTTTCCTTTGAAGGTGGTTCACATCTTGTAATAAGATTTACTGTAGAGTTTTGCTTTCTTGTTTTTGTTTGTTTGTTTAATGATAAAAATAAGAATTCTCAGGAAGAATGTAATATAGATTCTCTTTTAAATCTTCAACGTTATGAAATTGAGCTTTTAGTAACAGAAAAACCAGACTCCAGACCAGAGAAGCATTATGGGGTGGTGAGTTCTATTCAATCTCTTACCAGCTGTTAAAAATCAAAATCACCTTTACATAAAACTAAAGAAGTTGTGTGTGGCAGAGCAGGAACAGTGATCACTTAGAGGGCAGCGGCCATGTGTGCTGGAAGATTCTTCTTGGGTGGGAGGGTTTTTTTAGGGGGGCAAGCTTGTTGAACTCATGAACTTGTACAAGTTTATATTTGGCCAACTCCTGTCCCCACACCTGTCCATTCAGGCATTAGTCTTAAGCACATGTAAAAGTGAATGAATACATCCATGCAGCAATGGATAAAAATAAACGGAACTGTAACATGATCACAGTTCTCTGACCAAGACGAAGATCTTATTTCATAGCATAAAGTGGCTGAATTAGATGTTTCCTCACATTCGGTGATGAGTTGGTCTTAGTCGCTGTGTATAAAATAGCTGACCTCCATTTCAGAAAGACGTGTGGGCAACTAAAGTTAACTAGTTTCTTTGCCTCTGACGCAAACCTTCTGAATGTGCTACCGTCACAGAGACCAAGGGTTGATCCTTGCCTGAGGAGGAACATTTGAAGTAGGGGCACTGTGCGAGCATCTTACGTGACAGCAGTGGTTCTCAACATGTGGAAGGCGACCCCTTTGGGGGTCAAACAACCCTTTCACGGGGTCACATATCAGCTATCCTGCACATCAAATATTTACATTACAATCCATAACAGCAGCAAAATTGCAGTTATGGAGTAGCAACAAAAATAATGTTATGGTTGGGGAGTCATCACAGCCTGAAGAACTGTATTAAAGGGTCACCATGTTAGGAAGGTTGAGAACCACTGATTTACAGGATGGTTATCTGATCTCCAAGTCCAAAATATGAACTGGTCCCAAATGTCAAACTTCTTAGTCACCAACATGATGCCCCGTGCGGGTTTCATCTTTCAAAAATGAATATTAGCCTCTCAGGCTGTGCATACAAGCTATGTGTGATACATCAATGAGCCTTGTGTTCCTACTCAAGTCATCCCCCACAGAGTGTCACATCTACTCTGCCTCTGCTCCCGAGAGTAGAGTTCTATGTCTTTTCAAAGCCAGAATTCTTCATGTTGTATTTACTTGTTATTAAAATTACATAATGACATGGGGATATAAAGAGTGAGTTATTATAATAGTACAAAAGAATATTTTACTGAAATGTTTTGCCAAGACTCACCAGTGTTAAAATACGGTAAAGGGTTGTGAAGACGACTTCACTCCCAAGTTAGGAAATGACCAATGAGATCTCACAGACGTGGGTTAGGTTAGAACCGTAGCTTTAGACCATTATCTGTGAGCTTACAGTGAAGGCTGCTGAATGCACTTATGTGCATTACGGTTACAATTCAAGCATAATGTTTTCAATGTGTTATAATTCTGATCTGCAACATATTAAAGGCCTAGTCCCTGGCCTGGTGTTATTGGAAGTGGTGGCAGCTTTAAGAGGTAGGGCCTAGTGGGAAATGTTTGGTTGTTGACAGATGTCCCTAATAGGCTTTCTGGAACTCCAGGCCATTCCTCTTCCATTTCCAGACCAATATATGGTGATCACTTTGCTAAACCATGTTCTGCATGCCCTGTGGTGCTCCCCCACCACAGACCTAAAAGCAAATGAGCCAATTGGCCTTGAACAGAAACTTCCAAAGCCATGAGCAATTATAACCTCTTTATTAACTGATTGTGTCAGATATTCTGTGTTATACAAACTAACACACATTGTAACTCAATGTCTTTTTATTTCTTAACTAATTGTGCTAGGTTTTTGTTTTTTTATTTTTTGTGTTTTGTTTTTTTTTTTTTTCTGTCTAGTAAGATACACACAAGGTATGTTCGGGTCTATCACCTCTATTCAAGGATTTCATGAATGTAGACTTTCCAATACAGAATATACTTGTCAGCAGGCAGTGGTGGCGCATGCCTTCAATCTCAGCACTCAGGAGGCAGAGACAGGTGGATCTTTAAGTTCAAGGCCAGCCTGGTCTACAGAGGGAGTTCCAGGACAGCCAGGGCTACCTACATACATCCTGTCTTAAAACCCTGCCCCCTTCCCCCAAAATATCTTGTGTCTACCAGTAACTCCTTCAACAGAACCAAACCTCCTTTCCCTCATTTGCACAGTAGAAGATAAGAAAGTATTCTAATTGGTAGCATCTTTCCTTTGAAATCCCCATGCTCTTTACAAAGAAAATTAATCAATAAGAAGTCATGCTCAGATCACCCTGAGATAGAGAGAAGAATTTATTGCTACTGGGGACATTCTGCATGTACCAAATGGCTAGCAGGTGTGTCTGCACTGTCTCTGAGGAGAATCATATTGCTACTCATCTCCCTGGTATGTGGTACGTTGCTTCCTAGTCTCTAGGAATAAGTAGTTATCTCCAGTATTATGGAGAACCGTGAGAACATGAAAAGCATCCTTGCTTGTGGTCCAAGACACAAATGCTCAGCCCCTGAACTACAAGTTCATCACAGGACCATGGGCCCTTGATTCAGCCTTCCCAGGCCTGCATCTGTGACATGACAGTGATAGATTCATCATGCCAGAAATATAAGGGGGTGGGGGTGTTCATCAAATCATAGATGGCCACTGTAGGCACAGAGGATGAGAACCATGGGCTTCTGGACTTCGGTTTGTCTCCCTGGCTTTGTTTTCAGAATGCTCCATTTTTACTATTTGTTATTTGGAGTCATGTGTAAGATTATGGGAGTAGATTTACTATTAAGAAGACATGGAAGTCTTTTCTCAAATGTCCTTGTCCCCCTGCAGTCCTGCTACTGCCTGTCCATCTTCCAACATGGTCCTGAACTCAGTGAACATGGAAGAGAAATAGCAGGTTGCCTAGATATCAGTCTGCTGTGTCCTGAAGTACTACCAATAAATGACTGCTTCCCAAGGCCTGGGTGAAGTCATGGTATCTCTCCACATATGCCCAGCAGCATCACAAATAATGGGATTAAGTGTAATATGTTAAACTTCCAATAGGGATAGCTCAAGAGGGTGATGCTTCCATTATCCTTTTGTAAAAGATGACTACTGTTCGGGACTGGAGGTTCTGGAGGGCCGGCTCAGTGATTAAGAACCATTCTAGTTCCGGGTAATCCGGTGCCCTCTTTCGGCCTGCATAGGCTGCTACACACACTGTGCACTATAAACTCACCTAGGCAAACACATATACATTATGTAAATAAATACATAATCTTTTAAGAAATATTGTTTATGAGTATTTATTGGTATATCACATCTGTGATAATTAAGTGAAAAACCAACTCCAAAAGAGAAAAATATGATTTAACTCCATCACTGTGAAACAACACATGTTAATGAAGGTTTAGGGAGACTCTACAGGCCTACCTCTGGATGACGTGAGATTACAGAAATTCACATTTCCCTTCTTTATGCTTAACTGCATTTTCTAATTTTCTATAGCCAAGATAGGTTGTTTTTTTCATTTCAAGTTTTTAAAAAATATGTATTTTGTATCTTTAACCATTTGTCTAAGTGTGTGCCTGTGAATGTAGATGCGCTGTTCATGGAGGCCTGATGCATCAGAGCCCCTGGAACTGGAGGCACAGGCAGTTGTGAGCTGCCTGACACGGGTGTTGGGAATTGAACTTGGAGCTTCTGGAAGAGAGGTTCATGCTCTTAATGGCTGAGACAGCTCTTCAGAAAGAAATGAAAAAACAAAACAACAACAAAATCTAAATGAAATAAAACCTGTGGCAAAGGTATTCATAAAGCATTGACAACTATATTTTGAGAACAAAAATCGTGACTGAAAAAATAAGAACTGTTTTTGAAAATAGGAAAGATTTTGTTTCATTTCTTTGGTTGGTTGGTTGGTTGGTTGGTATGTGGTTTTCAAGATGGTTTCGCCCTGTAACCCCGGCTATCCTGCTACTTACTCTGTAGAACAGGCTGGCTTCGAACTCACAAGATCCGCCTGCCTCTGCCTCCCGGGGCTGGGATCAAAGGCATGTGCCACCACCTCCCAGCTATTTTATTACAATTTAAAAGGACAGTCACCGAATGAGAAATTTATGAGGCAAACCATGTGTGGCTTGCAAAAGCCTACTCTTCTCAGCTGAACTGTACCTTAAACTGCTTCTAAATAGAACCCAGATCGTTTTGCAAACAATCACAATACTTCGAAATCTATAAATTACAACCACATAAAACCAGTGTAATTTATTTCCCTTTTATGACTTGCCAAAAAATCACTTTAAGACAAAGATACAGAGTGGATATCTTTGTAATTGTAATAAAGGCTATCGGGTACCTAGGTAGCTATCAGGTGCCTTCTGTGTGCCTATGTGTGGACATACTTACAGTGATATTAATGGTTAATAGCTAACCTTCTGCATTATGTTAAAAAAAACAAACCACTTACCAGCTATTGGAATCACTTTACGTTAGCCATGTGAGCTAATACATGAACAAGACCCTGTTCCCTAAGAAGCAGATTTTCCAGTTAGACGGCACAGAGCAAATTATAAATGTGATAACCATTACAAATGAGGGCTCACAGGGTGTGAATTCAGAGTTATTCTGGTCTTCATTATCTTCCCTGCATGCAAGATGTTTAACCAAGCGCTGAAGCAGAAGTAAGAACTAAGCTGGGCAGAGATCGAGCGTGGAAAGGATGCCCAGCAGAGGGTCCAGCGCTCCAAGGCCCTGAGATAAGGTGGTTAGCGATGAGAATGTGCCTAGCCAACCACCCACAGCTGCGGAGAAGCAGGAAGCACTTACTTCTCTCGTGGAGGCCTATGGGTAAGCTGCAACCGTGTGGGCTTGGCTGGAGTTAAAGCCTCATTTCTATTTACTGCAAATCCTCTTTTGATCGAGAGCTTTCTGCGACATTCCTTTTTCATGGAACATGACATGAACAGAAGAGCTCAATCGAGACCACGGGAGGACATTGAAAGGGCAGCTATCAAGCTCAGACATACGTCACTACGGTCAGCCCAAACATCCACAGAAGGAAAACTACTTTACGCACAGTGGGCATCGCTTCAGGAACATAGCATGTAGAGTAGGGATAAAAACATAACGCGGCTACGAGCGGCCACTAGGCTAACAATGATTCAATCCATCTGATCCAGATTAGCTAAGGAAGCCATCGCCACTGTGTCTGAAGCACAGCTGGAGGGCCACGAGGCAATGCTCACCTTCTTACAACTGGCGTTCTCTAGGCATTTCTTAAGAGTAGAAATGACACATGCTGTACTTAAACTTACTCCAAAAGAGAACAATTCACCCAACCTGTACCTGAACTTTATTCCCAAAGAGTTGAACATTTAAAAAAAAAAAAAATGCAGGTTGAATGTCCTTTATTTGGACTGTTTGGACCAGAAGTGTTCTAGATCTCATAGTTTGAGGTAAGGGCTAGGTATTTGCATGGTTCTTACAGAGGGAAGAAGCTGTGGACGCTTCTCAGAGTCACTGGTGTGGACACCCGTCTAAAGAGCACTGTGATAACTTTTATTACTTAATGGATGATATTAAGCAGTATCTTTGTGGACAATGACACGAAGTGACAGCTCCAAGTTCCAGTTTAAATCTTATCTATCGTATTTACTCTCAAAATGGTTAATCTCCTCATCAGATAAATCCTCATAGTCTTCAGATGTGTCCACACAAGAATGAATTCGAGTTCACATTATCTTGTCCTTAGGTCCCTGGAAGACCTGGGGAAGCATCTTGAAATGGGGGTGGGTAGGGGGTAGATAAGGAGATTTAACCCCAACTTTATCTTCATCCCCTTCTTCCATGAGCTTTCTTCTGTTGCTTTCTTTCTTCTATCAATAGGAAGCAGGTTTGAGACATGGGACCTTTATTTACCTCATTTTTCAATGCATGTATGCTTGGCACAGTTAGGAGTGCCTGGGACAGAGATGGTTTGCAATAAATAACTACTAAATAAAGAATTCAATCCAGGTTTACACAACAGAATTATCATCTACACTGAATGATTTTACTGAATGACTTTTGATTTTCCTTTTTCCTGTGTGTTTTGGTTTTTGTTGTTGGTTTGGTTTGGTTTGGTTTTGTGATGAAGTCTTGCTCTGTAGCAAGGTCCTCCAATCGCACAGTGATCCTCCTGCCAAATGCTGATATTACAAAAATAAGCCATTACACACACTTGAATTTCCTTCTTAAATAAATTTTTACACTCCTAAGAGATCTTCAGATCACTGAGCAAAAATATTGCCTGTTGCAAGCTAAATACACAGCCTTATGTGTATCAGAGTAGTCCCACCACCTCAAGTAAACTCAAACGGCCAAATCCAATGATCAGAGCCAAATAACGGCTACATTCAGACCAAGTGCAAAGGAATTTAATGTGCTTGCCCAGATTCTGCCTTAATAGATGATTCCTTCCCTTGTCATAAATGAACTTAAGCAGCCACTCAAAACAGAACATAATGTTTAAACCAGAACACTTACTGTGCTTTGAGTTCAAAAATCTTTATTAGAATTTCTAATATGGATCCCTTCCAGGCCTTTACACTAAAATCACGTGCCACACTTCTAATCGGGTCACGATAGAACTACTTGAGATTGTAGAAGTAAGTAAAATTTGGTTTCATCTCTGTGTCTTGAGCTTTCATGCTTCCTTTTGATTAAACGCAGACTTTGTTAGACATGCAGTTGAAGGGAGAAGAAATACAGAAGGAGGCGATGTATTTAAACAGGTGGGTGGAGAAACCAACTGCAGAATGGAAGAACAATTTACATTAAATGACAAGAGGAAATGACATGAGGAAGTGACAATTTTCTTTGAAGAGCAAGTAAAGAAAGCAACAACCAGTGGAGAATCCTTTTTTTTTTTTTCCTGTCATGTTACAAGAATTAGTGGCTCTGTGTCATGATGTCCCTATAGAGGGAACACTGCATGCGCTTACTCAAGCATAATTGCCTTCATACAGTCCCTAAGTCACAAATATTCCAGAACCTTCTATATTTAGTCATTAAAACCATTACATAATACCTTTAAAACATCTTGCATATTAATCATTTCTCCATCCCACTGATACTGCTTCTGGCTCCAGCCCCCAGTCCACTGTCACCATCTTCTGAATGGCAACAGGGCTGAGCAGCAAGAATATCTCAATGGTTGAAGCAGATCGGGGCTGTCTAGAGTTTGTATTTCAATGAGGTATGGCAAAAGTCAAGAAAGTACATATTCAATGTCAAGGATCTCGAAGGGGCACAAGGAATGAAAATAGAGGAGTCTGGAGATGGGGAGCTAAAGAGATGAATAGTGTCTCACACGTGATAGCCGTTCCACAGAGAAAGAGATCATGGACTTGACTTTGGCTATAATTAGACACACCTTTGTGACTGCAGTTTACAAGAGCTCTTATCGGTGACCTATATTTGTGTTTCTCTGAACTTCTTTTATGAATGCTGTTCTGGGAAATGGTATGGTGCACTAAAGATTCTGCTTGGCATGCTGCTTGTGTAAAAAGATGTAATTTGCTTCTGCTCAACAAGAGTAGCCATGCAGGGGATTCTGGTTGGCCTTCACAAACTTCTTTGAATTAAGAATCCAGACTAACATATTTAATCAGATCATCTTTCATTCAAGTGGTTAAAAAAACAACAACAAACAACATTTAGGGAGTTGGGGAGATGACTAGGTGGTTAACAGCATTTATTGCTCTTCTAAGAGAATACAAGTTTGGGTCCTAGTGTCCTCCTTTGGTGGCTTCCAACTACCTATAACTCCAGCATAAGGGATTAATGTCTCTGGTCTCCACAAGCACCTCTATTCATGTCCACACACAGATGTGCACACACATACACAGACTTGTAAAGGTTTTATTGTTGTTGTTGTTTTGTTTTTTTGGTTGTTTTTTGTTTTTTGTTGTTTTTGTTTTTGTTTTTTTGAGACAGGGTCTCTCTGTGTAGCCCTGGCTATCCTGGAACTCACTCTGTAGACCAGGCTGGCTTCGAACTCAGAAATTTGCCTGCCTCTGCCTCCCGAGTGCTGGAATTAAAGGCATGTGCCACCACTGCCCAGCTGACTTGTAAGGTTTTACAAATGTTTTAAGAAAAAAATTCTTTTAAACTTCACCCTGACAACATCACTTTCACTTCAGTAGCTTAAAAAAAAAGTCCGAAGTCTGTGAGGTTCCTGTACTCTAAACTTAGGTTTTCAAGATCAGGACAGGTTCTCTGTGTACTATAGATCCTGGCTGTTTAATCAAGATAAGTTAACAGCCAGTTAGGAATAAATGTCAAGACATGAGAACCCAGAAAGCCAGAGTTTCCTCTCAGAAGCCTTCTGCTAAAACTTTGGAGTGTCGTTTGCATGTTAAAGAAAAACAGAAATGATCTAATTTTTAAAAACATTAAATAAACGCTGGAATAAGCTATAATCACTAACACCCAAGGTTTTGTAAAATAATAAATACCATGCAGACATCACTGCTACCTTAAACTAAGTGGAAGCCAAGAGAGACAACTCAGTGAGTACAGGCTCTTGTTGCCAAGCTTGACCACCTGAGTTCAATCTCTGCCTCCCTTAAGTTGTCCTCTGACCTCCCTGCTCATGTTGGGGCACACATGCAGGCTTGTCTACACAGACAGAAATAAACAAAGACAACTGGAAAAGGTATGGTTGTGTCGATCAGATTTAGAAATGTTCCCAAATAACCTGAAAGAGGGAGAGTAGCCTTCCCCAGCCAATCAGGAAACTTCTCTAAAGAGCTGGGACCAAGAGTCATTACTCTGTTACATACAAAGGAATGGCCCTCTATGCTCAGCAAGCCCACCAGGGTGGGTTTGGGAAGATGGGGAATGAAGATAGGGTCATTCGATTCAGCTCCAAGAAGAGAATCTGATCATCCATTTACTGTGCATTCGTCAAGACTTTTTCAGGCTAGTAAACAAGACAGACAAGTCCCCTGCCTAGATCTGAGAGCGGACACAGATAATAAATGCACAAACAAGACCCTTCCAGGTTGTGACAGTTGGAAGGAAATGACCATAGGTAAATACAAAGTAACCGGGGAGAACGTTCTAGACTAGGGGTGGGGGCAGGGCAGGAATGGCCTCTCTGAGCAATTAATATCTGAAAATAAAGTACACATGAGTGTGACTGAGGGTGGGGGGGGGAGGATCAGAAGAGGCTCCATAGTGGCTGCACTTAGTCACTGAAAGGAACAGTATGCCTGCTGCAAGCCCAGTGGCTGGGAACAGAGATGGGGCGGGGAGCAGATCCTATGGCCTTCCTGGATACCAGTTGGGTTTCCTGGAGAATCCCCATCACTACTGTTACCCTAATGTTAGTATAAATAACCACCCCAACTTGGAAGCACACTTCTGCACTTGCCCTGCACACAAGCTGTAGAAGTCAGGATTTTATCCCAAGAAAAATAAAAGCACCGAAAAGTCTTAAACAGGTCAATGACATGATTTTTCTTTAGCATCACTTCAGACAGGGAATAAGCTAGTGAATGCAGTAAGTCAAATATGTGTCCATCTAGAAATCTGATTTTTTTTTTAATATAAAGGAATCCATATACATTGTCCCTCATGGGATATGCCTGCAATTTCATCAATTCAGAGGCATAGGCAGGAAGATCATGAGTTTGAGATCAACTACATAGAAAATGAGTCTCAAAAAATATTGAGGAAAAATTTTGCATAAAATGTATACTGCAATATGGTATGTGAGTAAAGAATAGACGTGCTTCCATAATGTTCATCTACTGTTGTGATTTGATTCTTAACAATTTTTCTACATCTTTTATCTTGTTCAGGAGAGGGGGGATCAGAAGATAATTTGTGGAAGTCAGCTTTCTTTCCACCATGGGGGTCCCAGGGCTCAAACTCATGTTGTCGGGTTTGGCAGCAAGTGCCTTTACCCACTGGGCTATCTCAGTAACCATGGCTGATTTTTTTTTTTTTTTTTTTTTTGCTTTCTAGGTCTCTAACGCTAAGAAACACTTTTCTCCTTGAACATGGCTTTGGCTCTCTGGGTCTCTTGGCAATTTGTTAGTTCAGTTATTCTAGGCTGAAATCCCAACCTCCAGCCTCTCTTGGTCCCAAATATTTACCTTACCTGGCTCCTCGGGCTAATTAAAGGAGACTGCATTCCTCTTGGCTCCCACTTACATTGCCTTCAGACCACAGAAGCAAGTCAAGAGTGACAGTCCTTTGGCCCATCCCCAGAGCCACTATGGCTCCCTTAGCAGTGTTCTTTACAAACTGAAGAAGCTTTTACAGCCAGACCCTCTCCTTGCCATTCTGACCTTAAGATTTCTGCTCCTGATGGCTGCTCTGAGGAAGCTGAAATTGTCCTTCTCAGGACATCTGACCCTCAGTTGCCTCCAGGAGAAAGGTTTGTGGTCCAGTACAGAGTTAATTTAACGCAAATGGCATAGGTTTTCTTTAGTTTTCATGTTGAACATGGAAAAAGCAATGTCCCCCCACTCCCTCCTCACCCAGACTTTGTCACTGCCCCCAAGAATGTTCTTCCCCCCGATAACCTCTGTTATCAGTCTAGGGTTCCTTATGTCTGTAAGAATATAAACTAGATAGAGGTTTCCAAAAAGATCACCCTAAGACTTTGCAGTGAGTACTCAGTGATAAGCTGGGGTTTACTGTCATCACTGAAGTGACAGAGAGCAGAAGAAGACAGAAACTAAGATACCACTGGGAAGACAGAACCTCCCATGGGGAAGAGGGAACAGATAATAGATGTCTAATAATATAAGCTGTCTTTCAGGGTTGGGTTTATTTTTTTGTTCTTCTTGCTTATGTGTTTATTTGGGTAAAATATATGTACTTAAAAATGTACAATTTTAGCCAGATTTCAGTGCAGTGTTTGAACCGGTCACATGTCCCCCTGTGCTGCCTCACCATCATCATCATTGACCTGCCAGAACATTTCAGCTTCCCTGAATACATATCTACATCCATTACAGCAATCTCCATCTCCCCTCCTTCCAGCTCCTGTTAATCTTTGGTCTCTTTTCTGGGTTTATAAAGTTGACTGCTCTGGGCTCCTCTGGGTCCTCAAGAGAGTAGAGTCACCCAGTACTGAGCTTGCTTTGCTTAGCATGCTATCGTCTGGGTTCATTAACATCGCTATATACATCAGAACATTGTCTGTCTTTATGACTATGAGTTTACCACATATGAATTCACCACATTTGTTTATCCAACTGTGAGTAGACACCTAGATTACTTTCATGTTTTAGCAATGATGAATATTGATGCTATGAAGATTATGGTCTCTCTAGTGTTTTTCTAAACAAGGTATTTCAAACCATAAATGACAAACAGAACTTTTTAAACAGAGAAGGACATTGCTAGAGACTAGGTGGATGAATAAAAGCTTGGAGCTGGGGAGTTATATCTTGTCCCATGAGCTGTCCCTAGGTAGGCAGCATGGATGGGCCAGGCCACGTGGGTCTGACATTCCCCACTTATGCTACTTAGTTCTCCTGTATGAGTAATGGATAGAATGGGCACAGTAAAGAAACCAGAAAGCTACTCTATGGGTGAGAAGGAAAGAGTTCATTCCAAACCACCAGGAGCAGTCTTTCAGAGAGGGGGCAGTGGGGGTGGGGGTGGCTTCAAGGTACCTGGGAGGAGGGGACCCTATGAGCTGTATAACAGTTACTTGTTAGTAGGAACTGAAGGAGCTTAGACGCTAGCATAGGCTTTGATATGCTCTTATCAGTACCTCTAAATCATATTCCTGTAAGTAACCCCAAGTAAACTCACTGGTTCACTAAGCTAAACTGAGGCGGAATCTTCTTTTGTCTATCTGTCTTTATCCTTTTTGGAGCTGATAAGTGTTTAGTCTCCTCAGGAAAATTCACATTAGAGCACCATTGTAAGTAATACGTCAATAAATTTTCCCATGCATTCCCCTATGTTAGAAATCTAAGCTAAGCTAAGGACTTAGACAATGATATCTTACAGGCTAACACCCCTCATCAGCTTCTTGGGTAAAGTCAAACTACTACTTAGCTAGTGTGCAGCTGTTCGTTTTTGCCAAAGCCTTGCTGCTGATGAAATACTGTCAAATGTTTAAATTTACCAAGTTAAGAACACAGTCAAGTAGTTAAAGTCAAGGTCTGTAGCCAAACTCTGCCTTTACTATTTAGTGGTTACATAATATTGGCCCCACTTTATCTCTCAGAAACAGAATAGGGCTAGAATTCGGAGTTATTGCTAGGATTATGTGTAGGAACACACACAAAGAATTACAGTGCATGGTTAGGACCCAATAAAACCTTGACAACAATATATGATGCTCAGTAGTGTGATCCTTTGAAAACGTTCGATTGGACAGTTGGATTCCTTCCCTTGATCTGGAACTCGTCATAATGATTTGCAGGCACTTTTCACATTCTACCTCATATTCATTCATGGGTGCTCATGTGTTGCAAACACCTTCTTTAATCTTCGATTAGCCTTTTCAGTTTTTATGGCGTCTTTTGTCATGAGGGTTTTTACCCAGAATCCAGTTGGATAAGCCACCTCTTGTCCTTTCTCTTTAGTCTTAATTACAGCAGCTTTAGTGTTACTTTGGTTTGGATTGCTCTGTTGTTACCACCGATGAGGCATGGATTTCCTCGGGTTCTAAGTTTAAGTTGCCTAGGAGAAGAACCTTTGAGAGAACTCTGGGATATGAAAATGAAGGGAACCTGTCTTCCTGTGAAGGTCTTCAGAATGGGATGTTACTCAGGCCCATGCTCTGTTGCTAACAAAATACTCGAGACTGGGTCCATTATTATATAGAGGTTAATGTTGGTCCCTAGGTCTACAAGTCCCATGGTCTTGGCATCAGCAAGGGCCTTCTGTTGGTTCAGTCATGGGGGAAACCAGGCAGCCAGAGCAGGTACATGGAAGAGAGAAAACATGCAGCTTTCCCTCATTTATAATGACCCATCCCCTGGTGACTCATCCAGTACTTTGCAGGGAAAAGTAGGTGTGATAGTCTGGGATTTATTGCTATGAAGAGACATCATGACCAAGGCAAGCTCTATAAAAGAAAACATTTAAGTGGGGCTGGCTGACAGGTTCAAAGGTTCAGTCCATTATCATCATGGAGGGAAGCTTGGTGGTGTGCGGCAGGCATGGTGCTGGAGGAGCTGAGAGCTCTACATCCAAAGGCAACCAGAAAGAGAAAATATCTTCCACAGGCACCCAGGAGGAAGCTTTCTTCTGCACTGGGTGGAGCCTGAGCATAGGGAACCTCAAAGCCCGCCTACACAGTTACACACTTCCTCCAACAAAGATACATCTCCTCCATTAAGGCCACACCTCCTAATAGTGTCACTCCCGATGGCCAGTGAAACACAAGAATCTATGGGGCCATTCCTATTTAAACCAACACAGTAAGTGAGAAAGATTAATCTCTTTTACTGACTTAATCTTTAAAACTCCACAATATCTCAACAGTGTTAGTTACTCTGGTGTATTAGCTGGTTTTGTGTGTCAACGTGGCACAAGCTGGAGTCATCAGAGAGGAAGGAGCCTCAGTTGAGGAACTGTGTCCATGAGATCCAGCTGTGAGGTGTTCTCTCAATTAGTGATTAATGGGGAAAGGCCCAGCTCATGATAAGTGGTGCCATTCCCTGGGCTGGTAGTCTTGGGTTATATAAGAAGGCAGGCTGATGAAGTCATGGGAAGCAAGTAAGTAAGTAGCACCCCTCCATGGCCTTTGTATCAGCTCTTGCCTCCAGGTTCCTGTCCTGCCTAAGTTCCTGTCCTGACTTCCCACAGTGATGGACTATGATCTGGAAGTGTACACTGAATAAACCCTTTCCTCTTCAGCTTGGTTTTTTGTCATGGTGTTTTGTCGCAGTAATAGAAACCCTAACTAAGACGTCTGGGAACCTAATTTCAACTTGACCTTAGAAAGGAATAAGCTACATTACTAATACCATAGCAAATGAGGCAAGAGCCACAGAAGTGACTGGAGGTTCCAACTCATCCTTCACCCTTTCTGCTCTTCTAAACCTCTAGTCCTACAGCCTAAGGTCTAAGGCCAGATTCATGACTGTGATCCACCAAAAAGGTGGCTACCCCAAAGCTGTAGCTTTACACAGATGTCCCTGTGATCCCTCTCCACTGTACAGTGTCAGTGGCTGGGCACATGCCTGGTTTGTCAGTTTGCTCTCAACACTCCACCTTGTATTTTAAGAGGCTAGGTCAAGTTTCTTCTAGCTCTTCATTACCAGTACTTCCTCATGGTAAGATGCTCCTCCATAATACTGGGGACAGCTCTATGTTTTGATTGAACCCGGATGATATGCTTGCAGGATGCAGTGAGACTGCCTATCTTGGTCTTCTGTAATTTTTTGGTCTCTTACTCATCCATATGATTTTTTCTATCATCTTGCCAAGTATCCAAAAAAAGACAGTGAGGACTTGTTTGAGTTTAGTAAATAACATAGAAAGAAATGGCTTTTAAGGTGTTTATTATTATTTTAAAACTACTGATGTCGTGTGAGAATGAAGATTGTTTCTGTGCTGGGATTGTATTTAGTAACTCATCAACCCCTTAAATATTAATTCATGTTGTGTGCTTGAGTTTCACTAGGATCTGTGATGGAGTCTGTGCCTTTGAATAATAAAGGTTACATTTGTTTCTACAGTCCTTGTGTCTTCCTCTTCCTGTCTCACTACCCTGACCCAGACCTCCAAGTAGTGATAGCTTAGAAAGAGTAATAGGCATCTCATCTTAGTCCTAGGGTTAAAAGGAGTAATTGTAAAAGTTGACCAGTGATATTTTCTACAAAGTTATCATAGGTATACTTTATTTTATTAAGAAAATTTCCTTCTATTTGTATGTATTGATTTCTAATAGGAAAGTTTCATCTTAGAAAAAAAATAAGAACGTCCCCCTCTAGGGAAGCAATTATGTGGGGTTTTCCTCTCATGTATTTTTTTTAACTTTTTATTGATTCTTTGTGAATTTCACATCATGCTCATCTCCTCATCCCTCCCTATCTGCTCTCTGCCCTTGCCTTCTCCCCAACAAAAGAAAACAAAAAATAAAAAAATCAAATATCTTGTGGAAGCTGTAGTGTGTCACAGTGTGTCCCACAGTGTGTTATTCATTTCTCCACACATCTTTGCCTGCAAATGTTCATTGCAATGAGTCATTCGTTGGTCTGGTTTGAGGCCTCTGGCTTCTGCTACACCATCAATAGTGGATTCTCACTGGGACTCCTCTAGGATATCCTGCTGTTACCCTGTGTCATGGAGATCCTGCAGCTTTGATTCTGCAGGACTGGTTCCTTCACCACTCGGGCAGTTCAAAGACTGAGTAGATGTTGGTGTGGGCCAACTCAAAGCCCTGGGTGGTAGCTGAGCTAGTTAGTCTGCCAGTTCTGTGCCTATACCACCAGGGCTAGCTCTCCAGCTTTGCCCAGGCTGGGAGAGGCAGGACTGGCTCCCTATTGTGATAAATATTTAATTGGGGGTTTCTAGACCACCTTGGATCATTTAGTTCCCACATAAAAGCCACAAAACTTTTATATTTACAATAAGGCTTCACAGCACTAGAGCTGGGCAGATATCAACCCTCTATGCTATTTTGTCTACCTCCCTATCAGTAACCCCGAGATATCACTTGCTATGCTCCCCCTGGGCTGCTCCTACTCCAACTGGCCAGCCCTCATAGCCAGTTTTCAGGACCCCTTACCCCAAGGTGGCTTCCTCTCTCCTCACCCTCCCTCGTGGTCTCTGCCTCAGACACCAAGCCTGGGAACCTAAGCACTGCTACAGGCTGTAGGCATTTCTATTGACCAATCAGGGATAATTTGGGGGGCAAGGTCACATACCATCATTTGGTGTATGTGAGGATTGCCTTGTCCCTAGGGGTAACCAGACCTTGGGGGCCAGTATTTAGTATTACAATATATAGCAACGCCGGGCCGTGGTGGCGCACGCCTGTAATCCCAGCACTCGGGAGGCAGAGGCAGACGGATTTCCGAGTTCGAGGCCAGTCTGGTCTACAGAGTGAGTTCCAGGACAGCCAGGGCTACACAGAGAAACCCTGACTCGAAAAACAAACAAACAAACAAAACCCCAATATATAGCAACATACCAAACCTTAACAGCCCCCACCAAACACACACATACACACACACACACACAATCAGGACCAGCTCTTCTACACCATGCCACTAGGGCCAGCTTTCCCATGCTGCCGAGGCGGAAGTTCTGCTGCTGGGCTTGCAGTTCAGCTCAGCTTTCAGTTATCAACATGGCCCCAGGCAGTATCTCAGACCAGTGACCTCTACATGGCTTTTGGTGGTAACATGGGCCACAGACATCCATCAACACGGACTCTTGCTGCTGCTGGGCTATGGACCCAGAAATGGTCCTAGAAGGCAGCACAGACTACTCCTATCAAGCCATTCCTCACCACCCTCGTATTTCCGGTCCCACCCTCACATTTCCGGTCCCGCCCCTGCATTTCCGGTCCCTTCTCTCTTCAGAGTGCACACCCCATTCTGTTTCTCTTTCTCGCCCGTCTCAACACTACACACTTGCTCATCACAGTGGCACCCGCCGGACCCCACATGGCAGCGGGCATCCTCTCACGTTTTCTTAATGTGTTAAATTATAGTTAATACATTTTTCAAACATTAAACCATTCTTGCTTTTCTGGATAAACCCAATGTGGCCATGCTGTAATATTATGTCCACTTTTGAAGTTACTATCTTCATAAATGTTATCTGACTTTACTCTCTTGTATTTAGGAATGTGATTGGTTTATAATTTGCCCTACAAATTCTTTCCTTCTTTGGTACTCACAATTATGTTTGCCTAATGAAGTACATTTGGGAAGTATTCTCTTTTTTTTTTCATATGCTTTATCTGTTCCGTGAAAACTTAGTGATATTTACCTGTATGAAAATTATCTCTACCTGATTTTATTGTTTGAGTAGCTATAATCAGTGGCTAATGACTTCTAAAATCATAGGATTTAAATAATTTATTCTTAGGTTAGTTTCACCTAATTACAATATTTTATGAAATCGGTTGCTTTGCATAGGTCTCTGGAATTTACTGGAAACTTATGTCTGCAGCTTTTACTACCTGTTCTCATTCCTAGTGTATTTTGTTTCGATATTCCTTTACAATTTCAAACTGCAGTATTTACTTCAAACTACCTTTGGTATATTCTGCCAGCCGAAACTGCTTTAAAAGCGGTTTACTAGTCAGCGATTACCATAGCCCAGAGCATGACATGGATAGAAACGAATTCCCTACAACTTCTGCCTTCTGTCTCCACTTCTGCCCCGTGCAGCCACTAAGCAACACAAGCACTTCCAAGGGCAAACACCAATATTAATTCAAAGTGTCGTCTCCTTTAGTTTCCTTTAAAACTTTATGATACCAGCTTAGCATGCCCATAGGTATCCCGACCACCATGTTAACCTTTTAAACATCTGCTCATGCCTTTGAGCCAAGCATGATGGAAAATGTGCCTGCTAGCTTCCCATCTTAAATTACAACTTTGAAGGCAGCATGCTCAGGAATGCATGTCTTAACTAAGCATGCTCAGGAATTTGCCCTCCCCTACAGCGCTCTCCTATAGGACTAAGTACTGGTTCTCCACATAAAAGGTCATGCTTCCCTTGTTAAAGGAGGGAGTTGCCTTGGTAATAACCCCATGCCCTTTTACCCGATGTCCTTCTCCATTGCTTGATATTTTGTTCCTTTTGACTTTACCCTCACTACCATCCAAGCCCATTTTTCAGATATAATTACATGACCCTGGGGCTGAAGAGATGGCTCAGTGGTTAAGGCCACTTATTGCTCTTACGGAGGACCCAAGTTTGGTCCCAAGAATGCACATCAGGTGGCTTACACCAACCTGTGACTCTAGCTCCACGAGACCCACTGCCTCTTCTGGCCTCAACAGGCACTTGTGTCTATGCTTTGTGTGTAGACACAAAAGTGTATCCATAAATCAAACTATGATAATTCCTTAAAATGAACCATCACACGAGCGGAGCTTTCTAGTTACTCCTTAGAAATTGATGATCTTGTACAAATGCAAAGTGGTGCTTCCTACCTTCTCCAATTCTTAATTCTTTCTTTGAAAGAAAACAGAAGACAACACATTCCTCTCTTAAAAGATACCTCCTGCCCTTTAAGACTCCTCTCTGATGGTTGCTCTGACACCATTCTGATAGTAACCTCCTTCCAGAACCTATTACTTCATTTCTGCAAGAATCGGACCAACCAACACATGGGGTGAGTACACAACCCCCTCTCCATTGTACCAGCCCTTTCTAAAGTGCATTTCCTTCTTGTTCCCATGATGGTGTTGATTCACGTTAGGGTTACTATCCACCAGACAATTGGGTTTTTTTTTCATATACACCATTGAGGAATCTGTATAATATAATACAGCTCTCCTCTACCTTGCCCCACTCCTCTAACTTGCAGTGAGACGTTAAAGCACGTTTGAGCAATGAACAAGGCATTGGGATCTAGCCACAAACATCAAGGATAAAATAGTAAGAAGACAAAGGTGTTCCCAGCAATTTAGAGGAAAATTCCTTTCTTCAGAGATGCAAACATATCAGCAGCTGGGCTTTGCCATAGTCCAGTTTCCAAGAAAGGAAGACAGAGGAAATGGATTTACCACTTAAGGAAACCCAAAGGCTTCCACATGTATGTTAGGGGCTTTCCGTGGTAATTTCAGCCTTACTTCTTACAGAGTTCAAGTAAAGGTGGGTAGCATACCCCAAGACATGGGTCAATAAATGTGGGCTTAAATGGTTCTTGTTTTATGTATGAGGAAGCCAAGGTTCACAACATGACCTGCTCCACATGATGTAGAAAAAAAAGCAGTAGAACCTCATTCAACTTCAAAACCTATGGAATTTCTTGCATATTAGCATTCAGGAGCAAATGAATGCAGATGGGGAGGCAATGGCAGTGCCTGTGACTGACTTTGTAGGGCCACATGCTTAAGGGATGACTTTCACCTACATTTTGCTTAGCACAGAGCCTTCATCTGCAAGGTGGAGCAGGTGATAAGATCTTTATTTTGCAGGCAATGATAACAGGGCTAAGAGCATTGAATGACCTGTGCAAGGTCACCCAGTTAGCCAGTAGTGGGACAAACTTCCACCCCCACAGACACATCTGCAAGCTGCAGATATGGGGCCAAGAAAAGAAGAGAGACCTGGACCACTTGCCCCTGAATGATATGCTTAAAAGAATCTTAAAACCTCAACCACACCAACAAAAACACAAGGCTCTGTTCTTGTTGGGGTGTTTAAAGCCTTCTGGAATTTCTGTGACACACAGGAGAAATTTTAGAAAGAGAGAGAGAAAGGAAAAAGAAAGAAAGAAAGAAAGAAAGAAAGAAAGAAAAAGAAAGGAAGGAAGGAAGGAAGAGAAATCACAGGCAGAGCAGCCTAAGATAGAGTTTCTCTGTTCCAGATGCAAGTGTTTATGGGAAAGTGTTTAAAGGCAAGACTGAATGTGACCAGCGATGACACTGCTGCAGTAGCTTCTCAAGGAGAGGAGGCTGTAAGCCAGGGCCCAGGAAACTTACCCACCTTCCTGTGACTTCTTCAGCAAAGCCAGAATCTTAAAATAAAGCAAGCACTTGGAGGAAATCAAATCTGTTCATTTCAAAGTGTGTCAAGGAGTTAACAGCAGTCATGGATGCAAGGAACAGTTGTTTTCTCAGCCATCTAAACTCCACTTAAGTCCAGCACCAATGTATTCAAGCTCATGAAACAGAAGCATTGGCTGTAGCTAATGATTTGTTTCATTGTTACTGAGCCTCACATGGTCTCAGAGGCAACTAAATCAGGAGCTGGGAAGTACCTTATCTCTATATTTTCCTATGTCACCAGTTCAGATTCATGTCTCCTCCCAAGCTTAGCTGAGAAATTGCTACCCTGAAGCCTTCTGATCTGCCCTGGAACTTCCCGTATCCCCAACTCTATCTATCTATCTATCTATCTATCTATCCATCCATCCATCCATCCATCCCTCTATCATCTACCTACCTACCTATCTACTATCTACTTATCTACCTCTATTTCGATGTCTCTGCCTCTGTCTCTTCCATCTTCCCTCCTGTACTCCCTTTCTGTAAGCCAACCTGGTCTGAAATAACTAATACCCTCACTGCCTTCATACCAGCAAGCTCAGCACAAAACTAGGTCTGCCAACCAAATAAACAAATTCAAGGAGCGAGAGTATGTCACTGTAAATTATGAAAATATTTCAAAGGTAATAAAGAAGTATTGTGAAGAAGTATATAAAATGCATTTGACAACTTAGATGAAATAGGTAGATTCCCTGAAAAACACAAAAGACCAGAGAGCCCTGAAGTAGCACTAGCGAACTGGAGCTGTGGCACAGGTGAAAGACCACTTACTGAGCATGCACGAAAGGCCTTGGAATCACCCACTCAGCATCTGGATGTCACAGATGCTTTAATATTCCCCCGAGCCTAGGGTTCTTCCTCTGCAATGGCAGTTTTCAACCTGTAGGTCAAATGACCCATTCCCAGGGGTCACTTAAGACCATTGAAAAACACGGATATTTACATTAGGATTCGTAACAGTAGCAAAATTGAAGTTATGAAGTAGCAAAGAATAGAATTTTGTGGTTGGGGGCCACCACAGCATGAGGAACTAACTGCATTAAAGGGCTGGAGCATTAGAAACTGCTCTATAACGTGGAGTATTCCTATAACTGCCCCTAAGAGCATTAACTGCACGAACAGCCTGGCACATCACAAGCCCTCAACAAAAGTAGAGAGATCCATTGAGTTCACACAGATCTGTTCTGGTGAGCCACCCCACCCACCGCGCGTGTGTGTGCAAGCGTGCGTGCGTGCACGAGTGCGAGTGTTTGTGTGTGTGTGTGTGTGTGTGTGTGTGTGTGTGTGGTGTTCGTCTGTCTGTCTCTGTGTATGTCTGTCTGTCTCTGTGTCTGTCTGTGTGTGTGTGTGTGTGTGTGAGTGTCTGAGTCTGTGCGCATGTGTATGTGCCACACTGTTCATAGACAACAAAGAATGCATAACCAAAGTGGACCTCAGCATGGCTGGACAGCCTAGCTCACTAATTCAAACTATCTTAAAGAGAGGATTTTTTTCCTAACCACTAAGTTCTGCAAGAGTTTGGGCGCTGGTAGGCAGCCCGGCTGCTAAGCCTCTCGGTACACAGAGCCTGGATACGTGTGCTCTGGAGAAAAATACTGGGATTTTTCCATGCTCTGACTACTTGGCCAGTGAGCCTGTCATGGGCAAAGGTCCAGTGGGAGTTGCCAGCCACACAGGGGGCATTAACCCTCAAGCAGAATAGAGTCAAAATGCTTCAAGAAGTTAAAAGTCTATTTTTAAAAGAAAGGGACACAGAGTTTGCCTGTAGCTTGGCGTTAAAAATAAACCCAGGCCCTTCTCCATGTTTCTCACCCCTCCTTCCGCAGCCCCTGGCTGCTCACAGGGAAGAAAGGTTCTTGTCTCATCCTGTTTCTTTCCCTTGGGCTTTTTTCCCTCTCTTTATTTTTCTTTCTTTCTTTCCATTTGACTCCTAGCCTTGGGTGAGTTGCTGGTCGCAAAGCTTCCAGTTTTGTTTTGTTTTTTTATTTAAAAAAAAAAAAGTTGCATTTCCACTCAAAAAAAACCAAAACAAAACAAACAAACAAACAAAAAAAAAAACCTCCCCTAGGGATCCCAGAGAGCAGGGTGGGTAATGGCTTAGAATGAACCTGGGTCAAGGGCTGAGTGAAACATTTGTGCTGAGTTTAGCTAAATGCAGCCCTGTAACCCTGCTGGCTTTCCCTCAGGCCTAGGATGTGTCTTCGGGGACACTGCCCAGGCCAGGGCTGTTGGCCTAGTACTGTTTAATGTTGGCTTTAAGCACTGAGCCAACCCCAGGTGGGCCTCTTTTTTCATAAAATACTAATCTATGCTAGTCCAAAAAGCACTATCTGCAGCTGACAATCTTGATTCCTTAGTAAGAAAAGCCATCAGAAGCCAACAGGTTGACCAACAAGAAGACATGGGCCTGTGCCATGGGAAGACTTCACTGGATGAAAGGAAGAGAGAAAGGGGCTGATGAAAGGTCCAGGCCTGTTTATTCAACAAAATGAAGTCTTTAAAAACAGATAGCACTTAAGCAATGTAAGATAAAGAAAATGACAACTGAATTCATTTACAAAAATAAAGCTCTGGGGCTGGGGGTGTGGCACAGTTCTTGCCTGGTTTCACTATCAGTAGACGTTCACTACCTCCGGGTTCTTGTGTTGGAGGCTTGGTCCTTGGTTACACAGTACAGGAAGTTAGATGGGTCTTTGCGTGGGGCCTATCAGATCCCTGGGCCACTGTCTTCAGAAAGGATTGAGAGTTCTCACGAGATCCCAGCTAGTTTTTTCAAGATTTGTTTGTTATAAGAGCAAGCAAGCCTGACTCTGACTCTTTCTATGTTCTTGTATGGTGGTGTAGTCTCTCATCCTTGAGCACTCTCTAGGTCATGGTGATTTTCCCCCCCATTAAGCCCTCACCAAGGGATCCCACTGATGCTGGTACCACTTCTGCGAACACCCAGAACTATTAGCTAAATAAATTTCCTGTGTTGATAAAGCTACTAGTCTCAAATACTTCATCACAGGTATCCACTGACTAAGACACTATGGCTTCCAACACATGGAGTTCAGCTTCTGGGAGGTCTATGTAGCTCTTACAAAGAGTTTCTATACAGTCACTGACATTATCCAAGATCCATTGAAGATTTTGTTTTCTCTACATAAATATGCAAATATTCATCAAATTATATATATAATGATTAATAAAGTATAATTAATAAACTATAGATTTATTATTTGTATGCATATTAATAAAATATCTATTCATTTAAAACATTTAACAAATTAAACTTGTCAATATTTGTCTCTTGAGTAACAAATTCTAAAATTCCAGTTTCTTTTTGTTAAGAACTCTAGGACTTAACATATAGCTATCTGCTCTACAGTTATGTTTTTTGCTGTATGTTTATACATATCTACTTTTGCTAGATTTATTCATTCTTAAAAGGCAGTGGAATGCTAATTAGTGATAGTATTCAAGGTATTCCACTAACATGATGCCAGGAATTGTGTGTAAGTCAAAACATTTGAGAGCATCAGTATCCACTTACTTGCTGGCGTTGTTTAGGAAGGTCTGAAGATGGCTTGCCATGATGCACAGAGTTCAGCACAAGAGAGACTTAAATACAAATAAGCTTCATAGAATGGGGAGCTGCAGTGGTCAGGTTAAAAAAATCCATGGCATTCCACAAAATCCTAGCACTTCTAAGGGATGCACAGTGAGTTCACAGTTGTCTTGTGTATGCAGTAGATGCAGCTCTTTTGTGAGCCAAGGAAATGGGGAGCCATTATCAGGCACACAATCCATGATGTCTGTTAAGTAAATATGCGCACATGCCTAACAAGACACCTAGCTCTTCTTGATGGCAAGATGAAACTTCAAAGCACATCCCTCAGTGATAGAATTGTTACAACAGTTAAAAAACAAAAATTAGTTATAGCCAATTCCTCACCCTAAAAACCAATTCAATATTCAATTTGGCACAACTGTCTCTAACCATTATGAAGACCCTCCTCAACATCTGTGGAACATTGTGTTTGCCCTTTTCTTTGTGTGGGGGAAACAAAGGCAGAGGTGGGTGACTTGTTTCAGGTGCACTATACCAAGTCCATGTTAAGATACAAGTAGAACGCACTTGTCAAGATGAAATATACAGCCTAGCCTTGTCTCCTCCAGATATGCATGGGTGAATTCTATCCCTCTAGGACTTCCAATGTCTTAATATTGACTTGTCACCATTTCTCTTTTTCCACATACTCACTCTTGTCTTCTTTAGATGGCACAGTGTGCCCACTCTCTCTCTCTCTCCTACCCTCACCTTGGCACCACGGAAGGACTACTCAGGGGATTGGGTTCCTCTCTGGGGAGGAAGATGGGAAATAGTATAGAACCGGAGAAAATGGTACAGCCAGACATTCAGGAACACACTGTGGAGATGGCCTAGAAGGTTCCTGGGGAGAGAATGTCCTTTTACCTCCTGCCTCAGCTCCTCACCACCAACCTGAAAATTCTGAGACAGCCTGGGAAAGCCAGCTCCCACGATCACCTGCAGCTCTTTGGGCTGTTTAATAATTCACAAAGCAGAATATGCAATGAGCACCCTCCTGGCATCACATGCCAAGCAAATGGTATGGAATCAGAGACCAAAAGGTCTGGGTCATGTCCCTAGAGAAACTGCAGTTGGCTGCATGAGAATCCCAGAATTGGGACTGAACAGGAAGCTCAACAGCAGCAGACATGCTGGCCCCAGAGTCCTGAACTCCACTTCAATTTTTGCTGTGCAGCCTAGGCAAGTCAGACTCTTGGGGTTTCCATTGTATCATCTAGGAGTGGAAGTGTGGCCATGGCTTCCATGCTGAGACCACTCCTTCTCCTATGCTCTTACCTCTATAATAACACAAGCCAAATTTGCTGTGTGTGTGATATTCTAGGCACCGTTTGGACTTGTTTGACATTTTCCACACAATTTTTAGTGGATGCTACTGTCGATGTCATTATACTCCGGAGGACAGTGCTCAGGTGCCTTGCCCTCGATTCTCAGAAAGGCAAGTTAAAGCCTGGCTCAAACCACTTGACCCTGCCATTCAAAATTCTGTAACCTTGGGAAAATCCTAACTCATCTGGGTCAGTGTTCTGCTTGTTTATTTTGAAATCATTACCCACTCTTTCCTGTCATTTCTGCCAACTACAATGCCCAGGCCCCTTGCCATTATGTGTGTGGTGAGTTCACACAATGGGAGACAGTGGTGATCTTGGTGGCTTTAAAGGAAATGGTAGGGTGTTTCAGTAACTCTGGAAGGACCTTGTCTCCTTCCAGTCTGCTAGGCTCCAGTCTCTGCTGTTAGTCTCAGCGTCTCAGCTCTGGTAGCATCAACATCTCTGTCTCTCCAAACTGCGGTGATGGCTTCCCACGTTGCCGGGCCCTGGAGTGCTTTGCATTTACTCTTTGCTGGTTCTGCCCCTTACACTGGTGTACTTGGACCCTGATTATTAAGTTTCATCTGGTGGGGCTGGAGAGACTCCATCTTAGAGACTTGTCCTGCAAGTATGAGGGTCTGAAGGATCTGAGTTCAGTCTACAGAACCCACATTTTTAAAAAGCCAGGCATTAGGGCTGGACAGATGGCTCAGCAATTAAGAGCGCATACTGCTCACAGAGAGTTCAGTTCCCAGCACCTACATTGAATAGCTTTCATCTGCCTGTTACTTGGGCTTCAGGAGATCTGACAACCTCTTCTGATTTCCATGAGCACCTGCATTCATGTGTTCATGAGCACATAACACACTACACACATACACACACACACACACACAAACACACATGTTCTCTCTCTCTCTGTCTCTCTCTGTCTTTCTCTTTCTCTCATATGCGCGCACGCATGTGCGCACGCGCACACACACACACACACACACACACACACACAGAGTCATGCACTTGCAATCCCAGTGTTAGGGAGATGTTGATGCTACCAGAGCTCACACACACACATTTTCTCTGAACTACTAGAGTGGCATCAACTTTCCTAATAGATCTCTGACTCTGTGCTGTGTCTGCTAATGAAATAATAGTCATTATGCATACTTCAGAAGCTTGTTGCAAAACTAAGCAAGTTCATATACCTTCAAATGCTTGGAACGGAACCGGGTACACAATAAACACAGATGTATAAGGACTCACAGCCAAGGCACCAGAGTCCTTCTCAAGACCTCAGCATGGACATCCCTCAAGCATGATGGATTTCTCTGGTAAATTAGGTAAAGAGAAGACAAAGGAAAAGAAAAAGAAAAAGGGTACTGTCACTCAGGAGATAGAGGTGAGGCATTGGATTAGATACTGGAGACAGGGCAGAAGGCAGCATTCAAAATGATGCTCTGCTTATGATTGAGCAATTGCTCAGTAGCCAGCTATAGAAGAATGGCCAAACGTGTGGGATCTGGTTAGACAGCCTGAATTCAAACCCCAGCTCTGAGAACTATTCGGCCTAGGGCAAGTGCTGATCCATTGTGTGCCTCTAGTGTCTAAGACAGAGACCATAGCTGGGGTTTCTGTGTTGGGCTCTGGAAAGGGTTACAAGAAACAAAGGCGCTGGATTCTTGGAGCTGAGCCTGGAAGATCTGGGTTCAAGGTTGCCAGTTTTATCTTAGAGACATCAGCAACAAATAGGCAGCTGAGCTAACAGAAATGGACACAAATATCCAGGACACGTGAGTAAGGCAAGACTATACCGGTACTGTAGGACACAACCTGAGGCAAATGTCAACATTTAAGTGCAGGGTTAAGTCGAAAGGTCAAGGAAACAACGGTGAGGGAGAAAGTGAGAGGCAGGAAGGCAGCTTGGGGGGGGGGGCGCACGGTCCAGCAGTGAGTAGACAACAATGGCCCTGAAAACAGGGGACTGAGATTAAGTTGGTCTTGTGGTGACTCTTTCTTCATCACGGTCTCCAGCCAGGGGTCCTGACGTGACATGACAGCAAAAATCCTACCTAAGTCAATGAGGTGAAAAAAGCAAATGTCAAGACCTGTGTCTGGCCTCCTGAGGTGATCCCAAAGCATGTGGCACCCTGTCCCAGTTACTGATGTGGACACAACTCAACTGTTCTGGCCATGCCATTGAACCTCAGGTATTTTTCTGCATGTGACAATCTATAAGGTAAATACTCCTACTGGGTTCCAAATAGCTGGTTAAGATTGACATCAGTCCTAAATGTCAAGTGACACTTTGTACATCCACGGTCCCTCTTGTTTCCCATGTGCACAAACGTTGGTAACTTCTGACTGTTTATTTTGTTAAAGGATCTGTATCTAGACAGTTGTTCTCCATGCTCTATTAGAACAGCAAAGCCCAGCCCCAGCCTCTATCCAAGGATTCCACACCATGGTACTGTGTGTTGGTATCATTGGGGGGTTTCTACCCCACCTTAGATCATTTAGTTCCCAAATAAAAGACACAAAACCTTAATATTTATAATAAGCCTTAAAGCACTAGTGCTGGGCAGATGTCAGCCTTCTGTGCTATTTTATCTACTTCTCTTATTAACCCCAAGAGATCGCTTGACATGTTCTGCCTGGACCACTCCTACTCCAACAGGCTGACCCTCATGGTTATACACTCACAATCTAGCTGCCCCATGGAATCTTCTTCCTTCCTCTCTCCCCTTGTGATCTCTCCCTCAGACCCTGAGCCCCAGAACCGAAGTCTGCTTACCTCTCTTCTGCCCAGCTATGAGCTGTAGGCATCTTTATTGTCCAATCAGGGATAGCTTTGGGGACAAGATTACATAGCATCATGTACCTAAGGATCTCTCTCTCTCTGTCTCTCTCTCTCTCTCTCTTTCTCTCTCTCTCTCTCTCTCTCTCTTTCTCTCTCTCTCTCTCTCTCTCTCTCTCTGTGTGTGTGTGTGTGTGTGTGTGTTGGGAAAACCAGATCTAGGGAGCCAGTATTTATTATTACAATACATAGCAATAGACCAAACTTGGGCAGTACTGTGGGCTAGGGAGGGAGTCTGCTGCAAAGGACAAGGAGAGGGTGGCTCAGCCCCTAGGCAGGAAAGGGAAACTGCTTTGTCATCTGTCTAGCCGGAGCTAGTGGAAGCTCTTATCTTTATACTCATCAGTTGAAGCCTAGACTGACTACACATCTTTGAGAAATGGTAAGGATAAACAGAGAGCGCTACTTTCTTCAATCTACCACACCAAGCTGGCTTTTGGATTCTTTTTTTCTTATAGCTTTTGTTTTTATTGAGAGAAAGTCTCACCTAGCACGGGATGGCCTTAAACTCTCTATGTAGCTAAGGATAACATTGAATCCATCTTCCTATCTCTAGGTCTTAAGTGCTGGGTTTACAGGCATGGGGACATCATCCCTTGTTTGTCTAGGTGTTGCAATTTAAACCCATGGCCTAGTACAAAACTAGACACAAACTCTACTGATTGGGCTATAACCCTAGCCCCAAGCTATCTAATGTTCTATTTCTTTCCCAGTCTCCCCTACCTCACATTACTGATTTGTTTTGTTTCGTTGTTCTGCTTTGTTTTAGATAAAGTCTTGCTATGCAGTCCAGACTGGCTTCAAACTCTACATCCTCCTGCCTCATCCTCTTGAGTGCTGAGGGCACTCAATTGCAGGAGCACACAGTTATCTCCAAAAAAATTCAGAAACCAACTTGTAGTAGTCCTTTGACTCTGCTGGAGCATTAATTTACTGTGGAGGAAAAAACTACTTTGGGAAAACGGAGCATTCAGCCTAAGATGAACTGGGCTAAATGCTGTTTCTTGCCCTCCCATTTCTGAGTTTAGCTGAGCAGCTGAACTTCCAAAAACCAAAACCAAAGATTTAACTGGTATGAAACCCAACCTAAAGGAGTATCAAGAAAGCCAGAACCAAGGCTGAGCCGAGAGGAGAGAACCACCACATTGCATCCCCCACTTATCCTTAAGTGGCTGTGATTTCTTTTTAACCTTCATGGGGGGGGGGCAATATGGAATAACGGCCTAATTATATAGCAACTACATAAACAACAAGTCACTTTCATAGATCATTCATGCTGAAATTAGGAGCATATTCAAGTACAAAAGCTAATGGAAGTCCTAAACACAGATTCCATCTGGGCACAAGATCCTGTCTCAGGACAAGGCAGCCAAAACAAAGAAGAACAAATAAATTCACTGGGAATTTATCTGTAAGAACATCAAGTCATAGGACCAGTGTCGTCTGTTTGTGGACTATGGGTGACTCCAATGCTTAATCTGCAGATGTCTTTGAGGAAAAAAAGACAGATCTCCCTCTGTCTCTCTCTGTGTGTCTCTCTGTCTCTCTGTCTCTCTGTCTCTCTCTCTCTCTCTCTCTCTCTCTCTCTCAATGGTGTTACAATTGAAACAGGTAGATCATGGCTAGTAAATGGCATTCAGCTGTTGAAAATAGTTTTTACAACCTGGCTCTGATACTCACTGCCTTTGCACAATAAACAGAGCCGTTTCTGGTCCTCAGAAGCCATTTTAAACCCCAGCCCAGGAGACCACATCCATTACATTTGCCACAGTTGTGCTTGGCACTAGCTGAACAGCTCTCCTGTGTTTACAAAATAAGATTCGTCTTTCCGGTTTGAACTTTTGCTCATTAGCAAGGAAAAGTAGACTTTGTTCAGCCCCTAACTCTCTCCTTTGTTTATGGCTGGTGATTCGGGCTCAGATGAGAAACCAGAACTCCCTGATGAAGACAGAAACCCACCAACCTGCAGAAATTTCTCCTGACAATGAGCCATGGTGACCATGGGTGTTCACGTAAGAAGCCACAGGTAGCTAGTCCTGGTCCATAGTGGAGGTTTGTGGTATAGACAAGACGCCTTGCAGAATGGGAGTCTGTAGTTGACTTTTGTGCTTTTCCAAATTAGTTTGGAACAGTGAAGCATGCTCTTCTGGACACACTGGTGTCTTTTTGAATAAACTGTTGCAAACCATCCCCAATGAAAATGAAGAATAGTGTACTGAATTCTGAGCTGAGTGAGTTCGTTGCCTCTGTCTAGGGCTAAGGGGTCTCAGTTCTGTTTCCTGGACTCTCTCTCCCACATAATAATCAGATCTATAAACACAAAACCTTCCACTTATTGATGAGCTACTTTTAGATAAAATGCCTTACCCCAACCAGGAAAAGCCTACAAAAGCTAACTCATGCTCAGGGATTGCCAGCCTTTAGTAAGTTGAATCGCATCACCCTAAAACACACACATTGAAGTCCTAAATCCCCAGATACCTTAAAACACGATGTTATCTGAATATGGGGCCTTTTAGACGTAATGAAGGTAAAATGGTTATGGGTTAGGTCACTAACCTGTAAGGCTGTTGTCCCCATAAGAAGAAGAGCCTGGACACAGTCACACAGAGACAAAGAGACCGTATAAAAACACAGGGAAGCCTAGCTTTCTGCTAGACAAGGCAAAGACCTCAGCAGAAATAACCCCACTGGTATTGCCAGCTCAGATTTCTAGTCTCTTTCTGTTGTTCCATATACCCAGTCTGTGGAGGTAGGCAGCCTTGGTGAATGAAAACAAACCCTTCGTGCTTACCCTTCCCTGCGCTCCTCAATCTCAGGCTCTCAGCTTTTCCCACACTCCAGCCATCCTTGCCTTCTCACCGCTGTGTCATTGAACCTGCCTGGGTGGTTTTCCACGTTGGTTACCACTGACTTTTCCTGTTCACTCACAGGCTCCCTTAGCCTCCATTCCCCCTGCATTCAGTTCCTTTCCTCTGAGCTTTGACAAAATGCTTGACCCAATTACGTTCTCTGAGAAAAACACTACATCTTCTTCGCCATTGCCATGCTATTCCCCAGCCTCTAGAATAGAGCCCGGTATCAAGTACGCGGTAAGAGACTCAGAAAGGAGTTATTAAAGACACGAATGGACAAACAGCAACTCAAGAAAGTAATGTCGCTAAAATCAATGAGTTGGCATCAGATGGCTGTCACAAGGTCAGGATAGCTGAGCTGGTTGGAGCAAACTGAACAAAACTGAACTGAACCAGGCAAGTCAAAAATACTTGGCTTGTAGAATTCAAATGTCAAGGCTTCATTCCAACTCCTTGTGATGTATTACTAACCATTAACACTTTATTTCTCAAAAGAAAATGGAAAGTGGACTCAAGTGAAATATTTCAAAGACAGGATAGAGACAGTTTATCTGGGGGTGAAGGAGGTAAAAAGTATTACAGTCTCCTGTGTCCCCTTGTGTCCTGCTCAGAATTCTTGTCCGTGAGAACCTTCAAAGAGAATTTTACAGGACAAAGCTGAGAACTGAGCACTGACTTGCTTTAGGGATATGAGTGAGGCTCTGGGTCCTTCCGCTTTTGCTCCCTTCCCCCAACCAGTCCCCTCCCCCACCAGTCAGTCCCCTCCCTGCCTCATACCAACTTTAACCTGCCAAAGTTAGGAGCATTCTACTTAGCTGATTTGATGAAGAAGAAGAAGAAGAAGAAGAAGAAGAAGAGGAGGAGGAGGAGGAGGAGGAGGAGGAGGAAGAGGAGGAGGAAGAGGAGGAGGAGGAGGAGGAAGGGGAAGAAAAAGAAGAAGAAGAAGAAGAAGAAGAAGAAGAAGAAGAAGAAGAAGAAGAAGAAGAAGAAGAAGAAGAAGAAGAAAAAGAAGAAGAAGAAGAAGAAAGTAGACCTGGGGGAGCCAGATTAAGCCTGTTTACATGCTATAAAGTTTACCCATTTTAAAGTACAAAGTTCAATGGTTTTAGTATAGTTACAAGGTTGTAAAACCATCACTATTACCTAGTTCTGGAACATTCATTCCATGACCCCCAAAAGAAACTCCATACTCACCAGTGGCCGCTCCCCTTTCTTATTGTCCCTTAAGCCCCTGGAAACCACGAATTTGCATTCTGTATCTGAGATTTACCTGATCCAAGCATATCATATAAATGGATCCATACTTTAAAATGCAGCCTTTAGACTTTAGTTTCTTTCACTTAGCATAATGTTTTCAGAGTTCATATGATTTTTATCAAGTATCACTACCTCATCTTTTTTATGGCTGAATAATATCCCCTTATAAGTGTCTACCACATTTTGTTTATTCAGTGCTTAGCCACTGGGCCTTTGGGCTCTTCCTTTTGTCTAGTATAAACAATGCACACATTTTGTATAAACATGAGTTTTCAGTTTTCTCACATTCATATCTAGGTGTGGGATGCTCTGTGCCATACACATGCATAGCTGATGCTTACCCTTCTGTGGGACTAACTTCTGTAAACCCTGCACATTTTCACATGTTAATCAACAACAGATAAGGGAAGGAAATTTTGTTAAAACTAGAAAATTTCAAATGGATGGCACCTCCCTTTATAGACTGCCCAAAGTCAAAAGGGAAAGGAAAGAAATGTTGGAGAAGAGAGGCTTTACTGGATAACGGCTCATGGAGTCTGGCTGGCTTGCTTCAGCCACTTTGACCATAGTGTTTCTTTGATTCACAGTCTGACTGGACACCCAGCCTCAAGGAGAGGCTAGGGCATCTGTCTTCAGGCAGTATTAGCACCCTTGAGGTTCAGCTTGATGAATGGGATGCTGTTCTCTGTCTGATGGAGAGGAGAGAGTACAGCTTGGCCCACTTCATTTCATTTCTGCATGAGAGCATTTCAGAAGACAGAAGGAAGGAAGGGCGGCTTCTAAACCTCCCAGCTCCACCCTAATGTCCAATATCTTTTCCATCTTTATTTTATTTTTATTTGCTTGTTTGTTTGTTTGTTTGTTTGTCTATTCATTTGGTTTTTTGAGACTGGGTTTCTCTGTGTGGCCTTGGCTGCCTTGGACTTGCCTCATTCTCACAGAGATCTGCCTGCCTCTGCCTTCCAAGTGCTGGGACTAAAGGTATGTACTACCAGCGCCCAGCTTCTACCTTTATTTTAAATAAAATAAATTTTATAGACCTAGAAGCTGGACCCTCTCTGGAGGCTTCTAGAGACACCTCTAAGCCTCTGTTTCTCCAGCTCTAAAGAGGCTCTCCATCTAAGAACCTATGAGAGAACACTGCTACCCAGTGAGCAAGAGACTTGTAAATGCACAGTAGTAGCACTCAAAGTTAACATGGTTTTTCATTTATTTACTTATTTAATTTATTTTTAGTTAAACACAGACAGCTTAGCCCCATCGCAGATCAGTATCTGTAACCATTTCCACAAATCAGTGATATTTCTGGTGAGGAGCTTTGAGAACTACTTGCTAAAGCACAAAGAATAAATGTCAACCGTGATTAGAATGGACAATTCTGAGGCACACCCACAATGAGCAGTAAACATTCACTTCCAAGAATAAGTAAGAAACACCTATTATAATATAAAATAAAGCTATAAAGCTCATGTTGCCCATAGCCATACAGTGATTAGGTCTTTGAAGTCAGGGAGATCAGAGATCAACCAAGAAGGCATTTCTAACCAAGTGCTGTCCTCTCTGTAAAGACAGAGGCCAAGCTTACCGTCCCTTGGGACTCCCTGGCCTGTTCAACTTTCCTCTCCATAGATCACAGCCCTGACTCTCTCACAGTGGGAAGAGGATCCACGCTACCACAGAAGCCTGTGACCTTGGGTAGCCACTGCTCAAACCATCAGGGATTCTTCTGAGTATAAGGATTTATGGTTTTAAAAAGTTTAGCAGTGGCCCAGACTGTGAAATGTTGGTGAGAGGATAGATAAACGGTCTCTGAAGCACTCGAGAACACCCTGAACCTGATCCACACAAACATGAACGTTCATCTGATCATTGATAAGGAAGCACATGAAATAAAGTTAGCCTTAGATGGCACACAAGAGAAAAATCTAAATAAATACCTTCCACCTTCCACAAAAATTAACTCAAAACAGATGGCAGACCTAAATGCACAGTGCAAACCACACACCGAGAAAGCCATAAAAATATACATAACCAAGTGACTGCATGGTGCCTGTGTCGAGTTAGCTATTTCTCACAATAATTCTTACCTTTGTGTGGGCGTGATTACCCAGTTTACAGAGTATATTTTCCTACAACTGAAGCATTATTATTATTATTATTATTATTATTATTATTATTATTTTGTGTGCTACTTGGTGACAAGGCTGTACCCTTTGAATCTGAATGCCTCTTTTTTATCAAAAAAGGGAAGAGCTTGAGCAACGTTCTTCTCTCCTTCTGTCTGTCTGGAAGCAGTGGCCTTGAACTCACTCCCCTCATCCTTTCCCTGAGCCAAGAGGCTGAGGGCAGAGGAAGCCTTAATTCAAGCCGTTCCCTCCCCCACAGGAAGTTGTGCATCTGGGCTAAGGAGAAACGGAATGTCATTGCCAAGTTTATACAGGCAGTTGGCAGGTACAGGAAAACATGCTCACATTGTTTCATGAATATGATGTGACTCACTAATGTGTGCCCTACCTCCTGAACTAGAAATTATACTTATTCATCAGTGATAATTCCTCTATGGACCTAGGCACTCGCTGTGTAGGCAAAACCAGGTGGGACATATTCGGTAGAGAATGCACAGGATGAACCTTCGCTTGGTGATACAAACATGGAACCCCCAGATCTATATCAAACTGTCCTATCAATTCCCCTTAAGGAATGATGGCTGGGTAGACACAGAAAAGCCAACATCATGTTTTTTGTTCATAGGTGGAAGCCAGGTTTAAAATTACGTGTGTGTGTGTGTGTGTGTGTGTGTGTGTGTGTGTATGTGAGAGAGTGTGTGTGTGTTTATATGTGTGTAACAGACATATCTGTTTGGTAATGAAACTAGGAATCTGATCACAAGAGAGGAGGAAGAGATGGTGAGGGAGGCAGGAAATAGAGGTGGTAATAGGACACATGAAACTGGAAAGCAGAGGGAGGACTAACTGTGGAAGAAGAGGACCACCCAGAGTGAGGAGGGAGCACAGGAGGGGCCTGGGAGAGGGGGATGAATGAAACAATGAGTGATAGTGCATACGCATAAATGTGCCATGATTAAACCCATTACTTTGTATGCTAATCTTTAAAGGTTTTTAAACTCTGAAATGTGCTTTGGGGCTATGGCTCCGTGGGTAAATGATTCGCTGTGTATGTCTGAGCCCTGAGCTGGGTCCCCATAAGCCACGTAAAACCATCATGGCAGCATATATCTGCAGGCCGTACTCCTACTGCAAGACAGGAGAATCCTGGTGCTCCTGAACCAGCTGGTCCAGCCAGTGGCAAACAACAGACTATCTCCAAGAAGGCAGAACTGGCCAACTGACACCCAAGAGTATCTTCTGACTTCCTCTTGTGTGCCATGGCAAGCCAGTGCCTCATACATACAAAGATGTATGTATGTATGTACACACACACACACACACACACACACACACACACACACACAAGTATACCGGGGGGGGGGGATTGAAAGTATAGAATAAGGGAAAGGAAGGAAGGAAGAAAAGAGTAACCTTGGTCAGAAGAGTACTTAGCCAGGAAGGATTCTCCCAAGAGCTGTTTGCTGTGAGTTAGCAGAGACCATTTTCACCTGGGTTTGAAGTGTCCTCTGATAGAATGGAATGTGGTGGATTGTCATAGTCTGAGCAATGGACCCATTTTTAGTCTGTCCCTCTTTCCCTCACCAAGTTCTCACTTTACCCACTAGCGATGGTCTAGTGTGCCCAGCTGGCAGAACCAAGTATGTAGTAGAAACTGAGTTCAGGGATTGTGGAGTAGAGATTTAAAGATAAGCTGATCAATTACGTTGTGGAAATAAATTGGTGCCAGCCTGGAGACACTATGTTCTTATAAAAACCAGCAGCAGCCTCTCTTTGATTCTCCTCCCAATTCCCCCTGACCATCCAGTTCCTTTCTCTCCCCCCCCCCCCACACACACATTCCCTATTTAATTAAGTTGCTTTCAAACAGAAACGACTTTAGGTTATTTATTCACACTGTAGTATGAATTAAATCCAGTGTGTCAGCTCTCACAGGGATGAATATTTCAAGCCATAGCTCTAATTGTGGAATGGCTGCCTCTGAGCCCTTTTATGGATATTTCACAGAAGAGCTAAATACAAAGTAAAAATTAAACTGACCCAAGTCTACCTATGCAGAAAAGCAGTCTTGAAAAGGAAGTGGCTGCTGTTGCTGCTTCCAAGTGAATTCAGACTCATTCGCAAACGCTGACAGCTTTCAGTCATCATGTGGTGGATTTATTTCTTTTAATCCCTTCCTCTTTTGCCTCAGACCCAGGAAATAATTTCTGATAGCCTCTGCCAGCCCGGGGCCATCCATTCCCACCCTACACCTGACGTCCCCACAATGCCCACAATGTATGTCTTTTCTCCCACCAGGTTTTGTTTGAAGAGACAGCAGAAGCTACTGGGGTCAAATGTGCCCGAGAGTCCTTCAACACATGTTTGGGAAGCTTGACCCTTGAGGGCAGAAAGTTGATAGCGCCTCAACACATGACTGGTGCCCAGGAGACACTTGCTCCCCACCCCACCCCCCACTCTCCACACCCCCAAGAGCTTCGAAACGCCAAGGCAGTGGAAAACGCATTCTGTTATAAGCCAGCAGCGAAACAAGTGTGTTCGGAAAACGAATCTTGGCATCTGAAAAAGCCCCAGGGCGTGATAAATATCATCTTACTGAGAGAATATGAGTGTCAGGGAGAGTGTGCACGCATGTGCCCGCATATGATGATTGACAGGCCGAGGGCCGACAAGTATCAGTGACCAAAGGGCAGAAGCTGGCGCGTCCACTGTGAACCCAGTGTCGAACTGCAGAAATGCCTGGTGCTCTGTGGGCAGAGAAATAGCAGGAAGAAGGGGATCAGTTAGAGAGAGGTGGGGGCTGGAAGAAAAGAGAACAGAGTGTGAGGAGACTTACTGGGTACAATGAGAGGAGCATAGACTGAGGCCGAATGGGAAAGGGATGGCCCTAACACATTACAGGGCCCACCACCTCCGAGACTGTCCTTTATATGTTGGAAGTATCGTCAAAACAAGAAAATGGCTCCACGGCACATGTGCCAACCAGGTCTTCCTTTCAGGACTAAGGTCCTCTTTCTCCACATTGGCACTTCTACTCTCTATTGGCTCGTAACTCCCAGGGGCAATCCAGGCAGGTCTCTACTGCAGTTACATGCCAAGTTCATCTCTTCCTCCACCCCACAAGGCTTCTTCCTTACCCCCGTCCAAAGAATCCCGCTACTAAAACCTCCTGGGTGAAACCCGCAGCGTGTTTCCATGGAATCCATCCCTAAAGCCATCCTGAGTGAGTCACCTAAATAAATTGAGGCCCATCCTGGAGGGGGTGGGGTTGAGTCCCTCACATACAGCATGACTGTCCTACAGTGTCAGGGGCTTGAATGGAATGAATAGCAATATATAATTGTACTGGCTACCCTGTCACAATGCCCACTAAGTAACATAGAAAGCACGGGCAATATCACAATCTGATGACGTTTTGCAATATTGATGCGGAGGAAGGAGAAACTGACTTTGCACATCTGGAAATAATCACAGCTAGCCCTCAGTATCATTGCTGGCTGCTCTGATAGTCAGAGGCAAGCCATTCTGGCAAGCCATTCTGTTCCTCCGTCAGGCATGAACAATCAATCACACAGAGCAGCCAATGCAGACGGGCATACTTGTGGGCACCATGATAAAGGGAATCAAAATGAGACCACTGCATAACTTTTTTGTCTATGCTCACACAAAAACAAACAAACAAACAGGATCACTGTAATCCTAAAACACTCTTAGCACAGGATCTCCTGGGTTCCTGGTGAAAACCAATGTAGAGCAAAGCGCCAGTTTCTCCTCAGATCTTCCCACCAAAGCTCACAATTAGGACAGGTCCTTCCTAACACTGCTGCTGAGCCAGTGTTGTTTTGTGAAATATTTAAAAAGACCTGTAGGCTTCCTGAGCTACTGAGGGCAACTCTCTGCCCCCCCCCACACCCCCAGCATGGCTGACCATGATGTCCCCTTGATCAATTAAGAGCAGATCCACCTTGTTTGATTACCAGTTTGTTCCCAGGGGCCTTGGGGAAGACCTACATAGGTGGTTAAGCTGCTGCCCCTGCAGAGGAGCCCTACAAGGATGGTGGGACTTTTCCAGGCAAAGCAGGGTCAGACAGAAGTCATTCCGGACAGAGGAAGCAATGAGAACTGGGTGGAGATCATTGGTATGGAGAATAAGGAGTCTTTGTGGAGTGAGGTGGGGTGGACTGAGAGGAAGATGACTAAACGTGGAGATCCTTGAAGAGAATATCGAATCCTACAAGAGGTCAGAGGGATGGATGAGAAGAGCTGTAAATTTGAAACGGGCTTAAAGAAAAATCCCTGGACTGGACCAAATTCTATTTCCCTTAATTCTGTTCTTTACTAGAGGCTGAAAGAAGAGGCATTTGCCATATTTACACCACTATTCCATGCTTTGTGTTTCCCAACCTGAAGTGAAGGTCCAGACAGCTCCGAATCCCTTTCCTTGGATACCATGAATTCCGAGAAGATGGTGTGGCTCGAAGCTCCCAGACCTTGGTAACTGGCATTCCTCACATAATTCCCCTCAGCTCCTCAGGGTCAAAGAGTGTCAGTTAGTCATTTCCTCTCTGGTTATAGTTTGTAACGGAAGAGCTTTACCACATGTCCCTAGCCTGATGAGCCTTCCAGATGTCCTGTCGTTCAGGCCAATGTCTTCCCGCTTCCTCTCAGGAAAGGATGGCTGAAACCAGCAGCCACAGGTGGCTTCAGGGAGTCTCACTGTGAAGCTTGGTCTGCTCCTGTGTATGTGTGTGTCCCTCTCCATTGTGGGTTCCCCCTCCCACATTGACATCCTTCCCCAGGAAGTTCCAGCTGAATCCTCCAGACAGTGGGACTCCTTCTGTCCTGTGGACTTGGGTCTTGCTTGTCTCACAAGCCTTCCCACCTTCATGAACCCTAGCTTGCCCTGCCCCACTCCCCAAGCCTTAGTCTGCAGTATTTACGTTTGTGTGTTCTTGTCTTGCCAAATGGTTTTTGTGAGCATCCTCAAAGCTCTGCTAAGTTTCTTTGTTTGTTTGTTTGTTTGTTTTTGAGACAAGGTTTCTCTGTGTAGCCCTGGCTGTCCTGGAACTCACTCTGTGGACCAGGCTGGCCTTGAACTCAGAAATCCGCCTGCCTCTGCCTCCAAGTGCTGGGATTAAAGGCGTGTGCCACCACTGCCAGGCTCCTCTACTAAGTCTCTTGAAGATGCTGAAGAAGACTGCAGCGTCATTCTAGACTGTTCTGTCAGGGAATGTTGTGAATCTTTATGGAATCCCATTTTTAGGGTTCTACATCATACGGGCCTCAATGAGCCACAGTATAGTCTATGCCTTAAAATGCATGGAGTATCACGATGCTTTTACACTTATTATATATTCATACTCCATATTGTTTTGAGTTCCAGTTTATTGTTGACATAAGCAAAGCCCTTAGAAAAGTGCTAGTTAATACCATAAAATATTAGCTGCCTTATGTGCATTATTATTAATGTATAGATTTAGATCATTTCCTGTAATTGCTTTATGGTAATCTATTATTGACCTTACTATATTTTATTTATTCCAAAATTGGTGGATTTTGAGGTTGCTTCCAATTTCTTTTTTTAAAAGATTTATTTGTTTGTTTGTTTATTTTATGTATTTATGTGTCTGTTTATTTAATGTACACTGTAGCTATCTTCAGACACACCAGAAGAGGGCAACAGATCCCATTACAGATGGTTGTGAGCCACCACGTGGTTGCTGGGAATTGAACTCAGGACCTCTGCAAGAGCAGTCTATGTTCTTAACCTCTGAGCCATCTCTGTAGCCCCCTGCTTCCAGCTTCTTATAATCATAGTCAGAGCCTTTAACATACTATATTCATTTGTCCAGGAGTTGCTATTAAAGGTTTTTGTCTGTTTTGGTTTGGTTTGGTTTTTGGTTTTTTTGAGAGTTGGTATTTTCTTAAAAGATGTCTTGGTTGGCTATAAGTATATGTTTATGTTTTCTGGCTGCTACCAACTTGCTGGCTAGACATGCCTGTGCCTAGTAAGACACAGAAATCCTGAGTTTTCTACAAAATTTGACAAACCACATGGATTTCTAAAGATTTGTAGATGCTGAGTGATAATCTTGGCTTAACTTGCAGTTTAAAAATCTTGCTGTTGTTTACTAATGAGTCATGTTGGCTTTTCCTTTACCCCACACTTATTTGACATTACCTACTGGCTCTTAAGTTTTTCTGGAGTCACAGATTGTTTGAGGACGTCCCTCAGGGAAATGCACAGTGCTCAGCATCACACTCTACGTGAGCATCAGAAGGCTTCAGAGAGCCCTGGCGATCATCTATGGCCACCCTCTGAACACATGTTCTCCGGCTTCTGTTCCATTTTGGTTTTGGAATATCTATTTGATCATATCCACCCCAAGCCCCACACATCTCGCTACCACCTTCGTGTAACTTTAGGTTTGGGTTCATTTGTTCCATAACCTGCTGAGCCCAGTTAATGTTGAATGGTCTTGTTGGCTTGACCTTTCCAGGATGTGTACAGGTAATCATGGCTACAGTGTGTCCACGAGCACAAATATAACCCTTGGGAGCACTCCTCCCTGTCCTCTAGTTCTTACTTTCTTCCCCCACCCCACCCCGACTCTACTGAGACATCCGTGAGCCCATTTAAGGCTAAGCCCTCATCAGTCAGGTCCCGAATCTTTAACCATCCCTGAGCCTCTGTATAAAATGCTGCCCACTACAGAGATTTGTCTGTACTTAGGTGGACTCTTCAGTTTTTCAGTCCATAGAAATTCCTGGGATTCTGAGGTCCCCTACCTTCCGAGACTGTGACTGAGGAGATCTCCATGGCAACTGAGGCATGGTGTGGGTCATCATTTTCAGAAAGGCAGTCTCGGAAGTGTCTGGATTCTCTGGAACCAGAGTTCCTGATCTGCTTTCTAAAGCTTTCTTTTTTTCTACATCTATGAAGTAAAGGATAAAATCACAACTTTAATACAGAAAAGTTTTACTTTCTCCAAATTAAGGCTGCAGCTATTTAGTTCCAGGGTTACTGTAGGTGGGTGGATCTACAGCTTCTTGGTTTAGACAGGAGCCAGAGGCAACCCATGCTTAGAATCTGGCATGATAGAAAGAAAAATAAAGAAAGATACAAGAGGAAGAGGAGGAAGAGGAGAGGGAGGAGGAAGAAGAGGAGGGGGAGGAGGTAGAAGAGGAAGAGGAGGAGGAAGAGGAGGAGGATGGGGAGGAGGGGGAGGAAGGCAGGGAGTGAGGAAATTCTAAGCCATGCAGAAAATGGAACATAAGAAGTATCCTCTAGTTAAGCATGAACAGCTTGTGTTTGGAATGGTTTGTGTTTCTAATTTTATGGCAAGAGTGAGCTCATTTTTCTCCCCTCTGCCAGATACTTTGAGGATTCTTTTGTGAAAAGAAGGAAATAAGTTTAGCTTCCTCTCAGATTCACATTCACATAACTGATTCTGTTATAAGATGAAGTCCATTGCCTCACTTGCAAATAAGACACTTCTGTTCATTTAAAAATCCAGTATTGCTGGGTGTGGTTGCATATCCTCTTAATCCCAGAACTGGAGACAGAAGCAGGCAGATCTCTGTGAGTTCAGGGCCAACCTGGTCTCCATAGAGAGTTACAGACCAGCCAGACCTACAAGTGTGACTCTGTCTCAATATATATGTACACAAGCATACACACACACACACACACACACACACACACACACACCTCACACATCTCTTCTCCTCTCGTCCTTAGGTTGCAAGTATCAAGAGAGTCAATCCTTGCTTTTGACTCAGTCATGTGCAAGGTTGTTCTTCCTGGAGAGGTTTGGTGCCAGCATCCTCTTTAGCCTTTGACGGCATTCAGCTCTGTAAGTGATGCCAGGAACAAGAACTGGGAGCCAGTTCTAGGACTTAGAATGACTCACTGGGTAACTTCGGTGTGGCAACAATAGAAAAGTGAGTCGGTTGTTCTGTTTGTGAAACTGGGGCAGTGATGCTGGCAGCCTGCCTCACACAGGGATGAGACGGGACCAGGCTTTCCAGATCTCAGGGGCTCTGGGGCATGGGTGTTACTGGGGGGTGGGGGGAGAGAAAGAGGGGAGCAGGAATCTCAACAAAAAAGGTAGGAAGAAGTCAGTGGCGGACAACCCAAGAACTGCAGGAGGTCGCCCAGCCTGCCTGACAGGCTGGATGTATGTGCTCTGTAGAGTGAAGAAAACCACTGAGGTCAGCTCCTGGCCCTTGTTCTCCTAAAGGTCATTTTTCTACCTTCACTGGCTACTCATGAACGCAGAATACAAGAGGGCACCTGTGTCCTCCTCCTCAGGCTCTTTATTGTGTTCACTTGGCCGTAAAGTGCTTCTCATGTTCGGCTCTTAGAGTCTAGGCTGTCTGTCTACTCAAGGAGAGACTTGTGAGTGTGAACTGGACTGTAGCTCAGTAGTAGGGCTCTTGCCTCTACTCTCAGTATGTGCAAGGCAGGGACAGGAGGCTGCCCACAAGTTTGAGGCTAGCCTGATCTATGTATCCAGTTCAAAGTTAGACTGAATTACACAGTGAGACGCTGTCTCAGAAACAATAACAATCACCAAATCAAAAGCAACAAGCCTACCCCTAGGAGAGGTCAGGAATAATCACACAAACAGCAGTCGTCCGAATAACCACAAAATGATTAAATCTAGGGGGCACTTACCAGGTGTTTTAGCCACATCATTCAATTTACAATTGTAAAATGGAGAAATGTTACCTTACTGGGTTTAAGTTCATCATGTACAATTAATACATAACATTTTATGTTATTAGTATACTACAGATGGCATTAATATACAATATAATTGGTAGATAATATAAGTCTATATAATAATTACTATGTAGTATTACTATCCCCTATTATGGTTGAGGGAATTAGTCTTAGGAAAACCTTATGAAACTACCCAAGATCACAGAAGCACTAAGAATCAGCCATCTAGTCTTAACTTGAGAATCTAACTGTCCTGTAGGCAACTCTGACTACCATCCTTGTCTGCTGTGTAAGCCATGTGGCTTTGACTCCCATCATGACGACCATCATCCTCAGGCTGCCTTGTGAGCCACACAGCTGTGACTACTCATCCTTGGCTGCTGTGTGAGCCACGCCTTTCATCCTCCCTCCCACCATCTCACAGATGTCAATCCTGGTCTTCATTTTATCCAGGAGTATTTGGAGGTGGGGCCAAGCAAGAATGTAAAGGATCAAAAATAATCAATATTTTAAGAAGCTCTCTTAGAAATGTTATTTGAAGCCAGGCAGTGGTGGCGCACGCCTTTAATTCAGCACTCAGGAGGCAGAGGCACTTAAGCCAGGTTGAAAATATTCAGTATAGTTCGAGGCCAGCCTGATCTACAGAGTGAGTTCCAGGACAGCCAGGGCTACACAGAGAAACCCTGTCTCAGAAAAAAAAAAAAAAGAAAGAAAGAAAGAAAGGAAGAAAGAAAGAGAAGTGTTATTTGAAGCCTCCTTGTGGCATTTCAAAATGAAAAATTTTAGGAAGAAAAAAATAAAGCTAGTCCTAAATCTGATCATTTATCCGATTATTGGTGCTTACAAAATCGAAGCTATACTAGGTGCTTGACTTCTCCAAACTTCTCTTGTTCCATATTAACTGTATCTTTAACTAACATATCATGTGAGCATCGAAGTCTGGGTTTCAGATAGAAACTGGTCCTCTGTGGTTACCTGGAGTCTGGGGTCATCTGAAACCAACTATCTCTATTGTCTCGCCATGCTTGACTCCCAGAATATCAGAGTCGATTCTGAGATGCAAGGATCATAAGGGTCAGTTCTGCATTACGCTATCCCCGGAAACTGTCCTCCTGGGCCTGTGGCCAAAAAAAGGTCAATGATGGTAACACCATACCACAGGGACCAGAAAGGTCTAAGGTTGACAATCAAACTGTCTTCAGGACAGACAGGCCCAGAATGAGATGACCTCCTCTACTTCTCCTGGTCATCAAAGCCTCCCATGAGCCGCCAAGAGATAGAAACAGAAAAATACTCAATACACTAAACACAAGGTTGCCAACACTGCCTGGGTGATGTGACCCAGGTCTTTAGCCAAAGAACTTTTAGGAACCATTAAAGACATACTTGGGAATTCCCTGTCTGTGGGCAGAAGTGGGAATGCCTACTACACTCATGACATCATCAATGACATCAAGAGCTGCACTGAAGTGCTTCATGACTGAAGAACAGAAGAGAAAGTTGTGGAGATGGCTCCATCAGTAAAGAATATGTCACACACACATGAGAACTGAGCTCAGTTCTCCAGCGTACATATTGAAACAAACAGAGCAGGTGCAAAGCAATAGCATGTCAATGACCTGAGGGTTGTAGAGAGGTAAAGATGGGGTCCCTGGAGTCCCTTTGGCCAACCAGCCTATTGGCAAACTCCAAGTTCAGTGAGAGATCTTGACTCAAAAAATAAGATGATGGAGAGCCACTGAAGATGGCACCCAATATTGACCTTTAACCTCCACGTAATATGTGCACACATGTGCATGTATGTATATACATGTAGCACACAAGAAGTACAAGAGAACGGACAAGCTAGTAGTAAAAGTTTGCCTCACCAGTAAAGTAGACTCCAGCATGCATGCTTGACTTTCTTCCCAACTTAGGAATCAAATGGATGCCCAATATCTGTACATTAAGCATATCGGTTTTTTAACATGCCCCTTTAGAGTTATTTACAGTCTATTAAAAGTGGTTAATATAAGTAATTATATCATTATAATTATATTATTAGATGTTGCTGTGCTTCAAAATTTGATACTAAGAACTTGCACTATAAAAAGTTTTGCTTAATCCATGTTAACTTATCCCAGGAATTTAATACCCCCACCGACTGGTGTGTGCGTCTATGTTCCCTGTTGGATCTCATTGCTATTAATAAGTTTGTTTACTGTCTTCTTCTTGCCCCCAACATTTTGTATGGTCAGATTTAAACCTGACACCATTAGATCTCAAACTGCCTCAGAACGTGGTAAGTACAGTCCGCGTAGAAGGATGCAGGTCTACCTGCCCTTGCTAAATCCATTCTTGAAAAGAAACCCTTTCTCCATGAGATACGTAAATAATGTAGTGTAATCTAAAAACAAGTGGCATTTTTTGGCCCTGGAAATTCCAAGTGAAATTTTCAAAACTCTTTTGGCCCTAGAATATAGACCAATGAGATTCCTAGTAAGTTTGCATAGACATATTTCCAGCCCGTTGACAGAAAAGGTTTTTACTTCTGGGAAATATTTTAATGGTTGCCTTCTTGAATGTATGTTTACTTATTTTTAATGTGTAGCCCAGGCTGGCCTCCAACTCATGATCCTCCTTCCTGCCTCTGTCACCTGTAGCAAATCCCACCGGCGTGTGCCACCACAACCGGCATGTTTACTTATTTTTGAGATAAGTTGATCTACCTCTCCATCCAGACCTTTAGCAGCAATAAAGAACTGAACATTTCCTAATGTGAGAATCACTTCTGCCTCACCTGGGATCTTCGAGTCTGGAAGGGAAAGGGATACCCCAGCCTCTTTGGGAAGACTCAAGTACTTCTCACTAGACAAAATGTTCACTGGAAGAAAAAAAAATTACATATTACCCAGCTGGCTTTCTCCCATGACTTTTCCTGCCCCACTTTTTATTTCAAACAGGTTCAAACAGTTCAATGAGTGCCGCCCCCCCAAACCACTTATAAAGATAAGCCAGCAGTTAGCATCTTCCGTGATCCTCGGGTTCTAAAGATTGTTTGCTTCCTCTTTTCCCAGGGTGTGTGCGTACGTGCCCACATGGATGTGCACAGTCCTCTATGGAAGCAGTTGAAAAGCTCACTCCAGAGGTGGTGAATTACCGTCTTCAGCATGTACATTCTTGACTCCTTTAGAGCAGGATGCTCTCCCCTGCGGCCCCAGTGGTCCTGAGGTCCATCTCCCCTCATGGCGGGGGACGATCCTCACTCAAACCTCACACTCCACATCTGATATCTTAACCTGCGGTTGCCCGCCTCCAGCCCTGATCTTTTCTGTTATTATTATTTTAAGATTTTCCAATCTAGGTCTTCTAGAATGTGACATACTCTTGATTTATCTGATTATTTCCCCATGACCCAACTCCACTTAAGCAGTTTCAAGTAATTTTGGCAGGGATAATACAGTGGGTGCAAGTCCCATGAACTTTGAGCAAACTTGAGAACAAGGATCTGGCCATGCCTGAGTGATACAATTGGAAAAATTTTTAAAAGGCCATATTTTAAAATAGGGATTTAGAATAGACTGCTTTTAATCAAAGGGCAGGATGTTCAAAGCAAAATGAAAAAGGGGGGAGGGAGCGCCCAAGATTAGAGCCCAAGATTATTAATAACTTACATATGTTTGAAAGGGGCCCTTGTTATGCCGAACCTAGCAACCTTTGTTGAATCATCAGAACTGAGATTTGGGCAGGGTCAGACCCTGCCCTTGCAAAGTGGATAATTACTAATTACTAGCTTGGTGAGATTTCAGGAATGTGGGCTGCCACTCTTGCCCACTGAGCTACACTGCCTCTATTATGCAAATGATGAGTTGATGTCACCTGTCCTCCCTGCCCCATTCTTCATCCTAACATGTCAGGCTGTGTGCTCAGTGTCTTACCGAGCCATCTTTATTACAGTGTCATGAGGCAAGCATCGCTACACCAGATTTTTAAGGTGGGAAAATGGGGTCCCAAGAACCCAAGCAGCTAACTTGTAATTTAAGCCCAAATCTGTCACAATAACCAGCGTTCAAGGGCTGGAGAGCTCAGGAGTTAAGACCATTTGTTGCTCTAGCTGAGGGTCTGGGTTCTGTTCCCAGCAGCACATATGGTGGCTCACGACCACCTATAACTCCAGTTCCAGGGAATCCGATACCCTCTTCTGACCTTCACTGGCACAAGCAAAGCACTCATACCCATAAAATGAATAAATCTAAAATGAAAATAAATAACCAGAGTTCTAAAATTCCATTCTCTCTCTGGTACCCTTCTGTCCCCAGCCTCACCTCATATTTCAAATGGCTTTCTCTTCTCTCTCTAGATGATACAGTAGATATTTGAGAAGGTCACCTTATGCCAACAGGTCCCTCTAAAGATTGCAACTTTTGTTATTCCTGCCTACATTTGCACCAGACACTTTGGTGAAATCATAGTCTTCCTAAGAAACATGTAAGGATGTTGTCACAGATAATACACTGTCACTGGTCTAGGAAATAGAGGGCTGGGGTCTGACCCACACTTGCCTTCAAGCCAGAGTGTCCAAACTTGCTACATTATAGCCTAGAATCCCTGACAAGCCAGGGGCCAGGGTACTTCCTAGAAGTAATGAAGGCCAAGAAACTAGCTCGTTAACTTCTGAACTCCTTTGCTTCCAGGAACACCACCCAAAAGGGCACTGCCCATTAGAACATTCCTCGAATGGGTCATGGACTCACAGAGGCCTGGGAACAATTCCTTGGCCAGGACTCCTCCCTACAGGAAGGTGTTTGTCTTCACAGCTTCAAAAAGACCCAGGAGCCAAAGTAATACTAAAGGGGAACACACACACACACACACACACACACACACACACCCCACAGAGTGTGATTTCTCCTACACAGATTCCTTTCAGTGGCTGAGTTTAATAATAGATAATGTGCTGGGCAGTGTTGGCACACGCCTTTAATCCCAGCACTCGGGAGGCAGAGGCAGGCAGATTTTTGAGTTCAAGGCCAGCCTGGTCTACAGAGTGAGTTCCAGGACAGCCAGGGCTACACAGAGAAACCCTGTCTCAAAAAACAAAAACAAACAAACAAACAAACAAAGAAAAAATAGATAATGTTTCTGCACAGCTAAGGAAAGGAAATTTTCCTGACTGTGACCACTGGCCCGAAGCAAAGATATCTTCATGAAACAAACAGCAACAAGTGTGTGTGTGTGTGTGTGTGTGTGTGTATGTGTGTGTGTGTGTGTATGTATTAGCTGAATGCATTCAACCTGTTCCAGCCCTTTCTTGTAGCTCTTCTACAATGAACAGGAAGTCTATAAGGTAAGAAGGCTGTGGTGGCCTCTGTCCTCTCCTGTAGCTGGGGCACAGCCATGATGCCACCTCTGCCACTAAAGCTGACATACCTGTTAGGGCGTCTTTCCCAGCCTGTCTTAGAAGGATTGGATTGGAATTCCTGTCTCTACTGTCTTAAGGTTCTTGAGATGGGAATAAATGAAATTCTGGAAGATTTCACAAATGAAGATTTGTGTCTTTAATCCTACTGTCTCTTGGTTTTCTGTGCAATTCGTATAGCTAGTCTTCCCAATATTCCATAAACATGGAAAGTGTGTTCATCCTTAGAACAAAATATCTCTCTTCTCCATGCATTCTTTTCCTCCTTTTTCTTATTATTTGGTTTTGGCTTGTTTGCTTGCTTACTTGCTTGTTGTTGTTGTTGTTGGTGGTGGTGGTGGTGGTGGTGATGTTTAGACAGAGCAGATGCAGACCTAGCTGTTTTCAAACTCATGGTGTTGTTAAGGATGACCACACTGTCTCATGCTCCTGCATCTGCCTTCCAAGCATTGCGACTACAGGCAGGCCTGTGCTGGCACACCTGGCTTTTGCTTCCATTTTGATTTCCGTTTCTCTTCCAAACAAAGGTTATATATTTCTTATCTCTGCTGTTTCTCTTGAACCCTTCCATTCTCCCCTCGGTCCACATTAGCCATCAATACTGGCCTCCTTAAGGTCCCCAATGACCTTTATATCTTCTGTTTGGATTGGAAACAATGAGAACTCTGCTGCGGAGTGTCTGTGACACCTCTGCTTCCTGCTTTGCTTCTGTTCTCTGTCTCCTTTGTTCATCCACAACCTTCTCCTGCTTCCTGAATACTGAGGTAAGGAGGCTACTTTGTTTGGGATGAGGTTCATGTGCCGGAAGCTTAGATATGGAAAGACAAGGTTGAGTGATAATGGAGCCTTAAGAGGTGTGGTCTAGTGGCACCTGGGTAGGTCATGAGGACACCACCTTTAGAAGAGATAAATAATGCTCTTGCTGAAGAAAAGGTACTGCTTGAGAGAACAGTGATACAAATCAAGACTGACGCCCAGGTAGCAGGTTGGTCTGGTTCCATGTGTAGTCAAATGCTAAAGGCTGTATCCCGAGATCTGGTTGCAGGCAGATCCTCATGTATTCCAGCTTATGTTTTATAAACCTTGCCCCTAAGTTATCCATGTTTGGTCAATAAAGATGCCTACAGCCTGGACAAGACAGAAGAGAGGGGACAGAACCAAGGTTCCTGGGCTCGGGGTTCTTGGGCAGAGATAATAAAGAAAGAGAAGAAAGGAGAAAGAAGAAAGAAGTTGCCATAAAGTAGGTGGATCATGAGTACATGGCCATGAGGGTCAGCCTGCTGGAGTAGGATCAGCCCAAACAGAGCATGGCAAATGAGATCTTGGGGTTATTGACATGGAAATCGACAAAATAGCACAGAGGGTTGAGATCTGCCCAGCTCTGATTCTTTAAGGTTTATTACAAATATAAAGGCTTTTCTGTCTTGTATATGGTTTAAGATCCCTTTTTATTTCCTTACCATTTTATGGTATCTCCAAAACCCTTACTGGAACACTGGGCCCTGCCCTTGAACCTCCAGAACTCTAGAGCAAATGAGCTTGCTTTCTTTAAAGTCACCCCAGCTTCCAGTGCCTTGACAAAGGAACATAAAATTGACAGAGACAATGAGTCATGGGAAGGAGAAACAATACACAGGGTGATGTGTTACTGTTTCCTCTTGGGACCAAGTATAACTAATTGCTTCACCACCAAGGGCCTTCCTCAAGAGCCACGTAAAGGACTACATTCTGAGAGTGGGTTGGCTCCCGTTCTTAATGGTTTATTCCATTCCCTTACTTCCCTGTTCAATCTACTTCTTTACCTTTGAGTAGGGCTTTCTCTCCATTGAGAATCCCTGAAGGGAGAAAATGCTAGGCGTGTGTAAAGGACTGTGTCAGGTTGTACCCACAGAAAGTCAGTAGGAGTCACACAGAAGCAGACAAATAAGGAAGGCTCCTGAGCGGCTGAGGGAACTGAAGGAGTTCTCCAGAGACATCTAATGTATTATCCTGACATCACTAGGCACCGCCAGACTTGCCTAATTGACACTCTTTATGAATGGCTACCAGGCATGTGACACTTCACATGACCTAGAGAGAACATGCCTTCATATATACCTCCACACATTTCCATGTGTTCGTCCTGTGTTTTTCCCTATCTTGGTTAGTGACAGGCTTGTTTGTTTGTCTTTAGGACATGGCCTAACTACATAGCCCAGGCTTGCCTTCAACTCAGGATCTTTCTGCCTCAGCCCCTTGAGACCTGAAATTAAGGTCTGCGCCGCCATGTCCAATAGTAAGCACCTCAATCCAACTGATCTTTGAGGCTAAAAATTAAAGTTATCATTGGCTACTCATGTCTCCTCACCCCAACCAGCCAGCAGTGGGTTCTATTGGCTTCCACTACAAAATGCATCCTAAATCCATCCCTTCCCTCTGTCAGCTCTATACCAACCTAACTCCCTCCACCAAGTGAACTCCCTGGCACGCCAAGCCACCCTCTCTCCACCCTTCCATGATGGTCTCCACACAGCTGTAGCTCAGTTGGTACCTTTCTCTATTTTCTTTGTTTAAAAATTTTAAATGCATGTAGGGGCAGAAATAATAATAAACAAACTCCCCGTTTACCCATCAATAGTAAATATCCATCTACAGCCAATTACACTTCATCTTCATCTCTGGGTGCGTGGTAAATCTCAACTACCCCATCCTTTGATCTACATGATGTCATATTTTCATAGGATTGCATGCCTAAGAGAGAGAAAAATTTTAAACCCACCATATCGAAGAAAAGAGCACATCACATTGTAAACTATAAACACACTGCGCTGTGCAGTGGTTGCCTTTTTAAAAAAAAGCAAAATTGGTCAAGTGACTTCTTTACTGAAAACCTTCCAATGACTTCCGGTCCTGCTTTGGATAAAGCTGATCTCATTAAGACTCAAGTTCACACGGCCCCTGCCTACATTTCTGGCCCCGTGCCCAACCAGTCTCCCTACACACAGACCCACACCTTTCCTCAAATGCCTTCAACCTGTCCTTTCTGGAAGCACTCATTCTAGATGTTCTTCTCTCTGCCTGGAAGGGCCGTCCCTGTCACCTTCCTGCACTTGGCTTCCTCTCTTCATCCAGGGCTCAGTTTACATGACAAGATCTCTTACTTCCAGACTCAAGTAGCCACCCAGACCTGGCCACATTACCCTATTCCAGTTCTCTGCGAGCCCTTGGCCTGTGACATTTCTGGTGTGCCCCAGGTAGTAGTATACTTATTGTCAAGTGTGACTATGAATAACACCCCATTCATTTTCAAAAGAGAGTTGTGGGGTTGGGGACAAAGCACTAAGCATATTTACATGGAAACATGGTTTGGATTCTCAGTGCCACAAAAGGGAAGCAGGCAACAAATTCTGTGTTGACTCAATTTATAAGAATCTGATTTTTCTTAATTGGTTTTTTATTTAATATTTTTCATAGGTTTTTTAGCACGTGCTTGCCCATCCCAGGACCTCCCACATCTTCCCTTCCTCTGTCCACACAACTACATGTTCCTCCTCTCTCTCAAAAAAGAAAGAAACCAAAAAGGGGAAATCAAAAGAAACTAAAGGAAAAAAACAATAACAAAAAAAGTGCACATACATACATGCGCACACACACACACACACACACACACCACCCTGGAGTCCATTTTGTGTTGGGCCACTTCCTGGGGACGGGGCATTCCCTGGAGCGTGTTTGATTCACACAGTGACTCTCCATTGGAGAAAACGGATTTTCCCTTTTCCAACAGGTGTCAATTGCAAGCAGCCTCTTGGCTAGCAGATGGGATTTTGTGTCCACTTCTCAGTGCTGGGATTTTGTCTGGTTTGAACCGATGCAGGTCTTCTGAGTGCTGTGAGTTCATATGTGCATCAGACCTATTGTGTCTAGATGATGCTAAGTTTTTTGTGTTAAGGTTTTGGGTTTTATTGGTTTGGTTTTGTTGTTGTTGTTTATTGGTATTACTGTTTTGTCTTGTCTTGTTTTTGAATATTCACACTTCTGGCTCTTACTGGTTTTGTGCCCTCCTCTTCCACACAGATCCATCCATGGGACTTGTATGGAGAGTGTAATAAAGCCATCCAGTTTTGAGCTGAGTGCTCCAAAATCTCTGTGTATATTGTGCAGCTGTAGGTTAATTGTTAATTACCATCTACTGCAAGAAGAAGTTTCTCTGATAAGGGGTGACAGAGATAATGATCTCTGGGTAAGGCATATGTCATCAAGACTGGTTTTACTGCTCTGTTCATTTAGCAGAATAGTGTGAATTCTTGCCCCTAGGGTCCATTATACAGTCTCAGGTTCTTGGCTACTTTAGCAGTGTAAGTATGGGTTCTAGCTCAGGGAGTGGGCCTTAAATTCATCAATAATAACAATAATAATAATAATAATAATAATAATAATAAATAGTCAATAACTTCATATCTGTGCCACGACTGCACAGAGTATTCCAAAGGCTATTGGCTACTCTCCATAGCCTCATGGGAAGTCCTGCTTATGTCATTGATGATGGAAAAATCAGATTCCCAACTTCACCTCCACTAAATAGAGTTCATGGTGCTGAAGGTACTTTGCATGCTAACAGATGAGACAAACAATCATCAATATCACCTAGCTACAGACCCTGTGACCTACAACAGCAACATTCCTGCAAGCATATTATTTTAACTAAGTATAATATTATACAACAATAATCCCAGTACTCGGGACACTGAAGCAGGAGGCTGCACGAGTTCAAGACAGCCCTGGGCTACATAGGGATGTAGGTTTATATTTTTCAAAATCTACTTTAATAAGGGTTGTTAAATGCTTTAACCTCCCTTTTAGCCCACCACCCACCAGAGGTAGTGGAAAGGCAAGGTTAATAGGGACATAGGGGAAGTAGACCTGCTTAGAAATTGTTCTTTGAGGCCGTTCCAATCTTTGTGGTCATGATATCAGCAGTTCAGTCTCCTAGACAACCACCAAATACAAATCAGCAGCTTCAGTCCAGTCCACTCAGCAGACACTACACATGAATCAGCAGCAGCAGCTCAATCCAGAATAAGACATGAGGCTCTAACAGATCGGTGCAAGGCCAGGGAAGCAGCAAGAAGCAACCAGATTATTACAAGTTATTTGGTGAGTTACTCTCTAGGAAGTCACGACAAAGATCAGCAAATGCAGTGCAAGGCCAACCAGTACCAGAGCATCAACAACAGAGACTACAGAAGCAGAGCAAGGTGAACGAAAACACGAGCTTTGTCCCATTTGTCATATTTATATTCTTTCTAAACATCACTCAACCTTTCATGTGTCTGCTTCAGCGAAACATCCTCGCAACTGTGTCTGCCTAGCAAAACATGACCTGAGTCTCCAAAGAAACTAGAAATTGCCACCTCATAAGGAGGCCCTGCTTCAAAACAATTAATTAGTTGATTAATTTAAGAGAACCTTAACTTTGTTGACCCTTGACTTGTATACTGTTTATTTCCTTTTGTGAGAATAAGATCACCTTAGCGTGAAAGCTCTCGTCCATCCATCTAGCCACTGTATCCATGGGCCTTGAGTCAGAGACAGTGTGTGGTGAATCTCTGGAAGAAGGAGGGGATGGAAGGGGGAAGAGAGGTCTGTGGTCCTAACTCTCCAGTTCCTGGCTTCAATCACCTTCTGTGGTCATCCTTAAAAACTTGTTTGACTAGACATAGATGGAATTCGACTTCTCGACCTATAACAAAGCGATTTTTGAGGTCATGGGATCAAACCCAGGGTTTGAACATGCTGAACAAGTGTTTTGTCAATAAATACACCACAGCCCTCACCAAGAAAATCTTACAACTCCCAATGTAAGACAGCAAAACATGCTCATTTTACTTCCAATGAATCGTTTTCTGTGCCAAGAAAAGGAAAAGCTGGAGATGTAGCTCCACTGGTAGAGTCCTGCCTGGCATGCGGGGAGCCCCAAGATCAGTGCCCAGCATGGCACACACTAGATGTGCAATGCTCACTTGTAATCATGCCCAAAAGTTAAAGGTCATTTTCAACTACAAAGTGAGTGGGAGGGTATCCTGGGCTACATGAAACTCTATCTCAAAAAGGTGGGGTAGGGGGAGTAAGAAAGGAGAGAGAGAGAGAGAGAGAGAGAGAGAGAGAGAGAGAAACAGACAGAGACAGAGAGAGAGAAAGAGAAAGAGAGGGAGGGGGAGAGGGAGAGGCAGAGGGAGAACAAGCTAATATTATAGCCACCCTGAAGAAGCAAAACAAAATATTATGTTTTTCCTTACCCATCAGTCATGGAAAAGTTAAGAACTGCAAGCAAGCAGTACATGAAAATAGCAACTATATATATTTTTTCTGCAACAGGCAATAAACACCACTGAGAATGGCAAAGGAGCCTCAGCTCCCTAACACAGCATTCTCCAGACAGTACTAAATCCTTGGAATAAGACCTAAATCATCTTCTTCTTCTTTTTTTTTTTAGAAGACACTTAGAAGTACTGGCAATATCTCCAGGCCATTTCAGGAAACCCATGCTTTAAATAGTCACTGGCAAGTCACTGCCTTTCTGTAAGAAAAAGAATGGCTGGACTATTCATTTAAACTGAACAATTGAAAGATTTGTTTGTAATGGGGCCTGGGAGCTGGGAGTAGACGCTCAGCTTCAGATAAGGGATAGTGCTAGGAATGTTCATTCATAGCCCACAATATTGAGAAAAAGTCAGTCAGCTCACTCTCAAGTCATAGAAGCAGCCTCTAAACAAAGCCGGAAACAGTCGGTTGTGAAAGCAGACAACGGGTGACTGCAGGAATGTGCCTGTACCCTTTGTCCTCTGGTTTCATTCAGCAGGCCAGAGGTGTGTTTTCACACACCTAGAGAAGAAAAACAAGCACTGGGCACCACACAAACCCCTTGAGATAGTGACCTACTTTGCTTCTAGTTGCTGTGATAAAACACCATCCAAAACCAACTGGGGGAAGAAAGTTCTTAGATCTTACAAATTAGAGTCCATCATGGGGGAAGCCAGAGCCAGAGCTCTAGCTGGAACCTGGTGGGAGGTCTGCAGTAGATAAGATGATGCTCACTGGTTTCTTTCCCCTGCTGGTGCTGAGCTTAAGGGCACCGCCCAAGGATGGCACCGCCCAGAGATGACACCTCCCACAATGGGCGGGGCTGTTCCATATCAACCATCAATCAAGCCAGTGCCCCACAGACAAGCCCAAAAGCCAGTCAGTGGAGGCAATCCATCAATTGCCTCTTTCCACATCTACCAAGTTCATGCCTAAGATTAGCTGTTGCAGGTAGCATACTCCCATCGCTGACAAGGACCATTTTATAAAAAAAGAATGGACATTCGCTCATTCATAAAAAATGTATGGTAAGTGAAATGCATGAAATTCCTCCCTCAGGGAGACACAAAAGCTGTGAAGCTGTCAAAGACAACACACTAACCCGTATCACCTTCTTATCGAGGGGGCAGACTGTACAAGCCCTATACTGTCAAAGGGTCTGAGTTCAAATTCTGCCCCTTTAAAAAATAATTTATTATTTTTTGTTTATGTGTGTACCTGTACATATGTAGGTGCGAGTGCAGGTGCCTGCCAACGCCAGAGGTGCCAGGTGCCCTGGAGGCGGAGTTTCAGATAGCTGTGAACCACCATGGATGGGTATGGGGAATCAAAGTTGGGTCCTCCAGAAGAGCAGCATACTCTCTTAACTGCTGAGCCATCTTTCCAACCCTGAAATTTGCCTTTATAACTCAGAGGCTGTGTGAACTCAGGTTAGTTATTCAGGTTTGCTGTGCCTCACCTGCAAAACGGAGATAATTAAAGCTGTCAAATGCAGTCGGGCGTGATGGCGGCGCCTTTAATCCCAGCACTTGGGAGGCAGAGGTAGGTGGATTTCTGAGTTTGAGGCCAGCCTGGTCTACAGAGTGAGTTCCAGGAGAGCCAGGGCTACACAGAGAAACCATGTCTCAAAAAACCAAACAAGCTGTCAAATGCTTTAGAGTGGTGAACTGGGTTAGACAGTACAAAACAGTTAGATGCTTCATGCCTGCTGATCATTAAGTGCTATGCTAGTTAGCCATTTTAATCATTACTATGCAAAGTGTCGGACTGGCTGAGGAGATCTGCATTTGCAACATTTAGGAATGAGACCTACGTACCCGAACACCCCAAACACTGTCCCCTGGTATCTAGCTTTGCTGTCCTGTGAAACAAGATGGTGAAGCTTTTCTAACCTGGAAAAGCCAGATGGCTCCAGAGAATGAATTCCACAGAATGCACTTGGAAGCCTCTCTGTATCCTAGCTGCCTGTATATTAACCATCAGAATGTAGCCAGCTTCAGCAATGCGTCCCCTGGGAGTCCCGTGCTCCCATTTCACCTCCCAGCTGTTTGTGTTCAATTATGAATGAGCAGCTAAGGGCTGCCAAACCTTCGCTAATGGAGATGTTAAGAAGTGATCCTCTGTTAGCTGTGAAGTCATTGGTAAGCAAGCTACAGTCCGCATAACCACAGAAGATACGTAGAAAATAAGGGATGGGGGGGGGGGATCTCCCTAGGAAGGGGAAATAGATGGGGAGGTCTGGAATGTGAAGATGAAACAGGGAGGGGAGAGTCAGGGAATGAGAGGAGGGACAGCTAAAGCTAGGGGCCATTTGAGGGATCATATGGAAACCTAATATGGTAGAACCTTCCTATAATATATACATACTTGAAGGTGATTGTCTTAGTCAGGGTTTCTATTCCTGCACAAACCAGGACCAAGAAACAAGTTGGAGAGGAAAGGGTTTATTCAGCTTACACTTCCATGTTGCTATTCATCACCAAAGGAAGTCAGGACTGGAACTCAAGCAGGTCAGGAAGCAGGAGCTGATGCAGAGGCCATGGAGGGATGTTTCTTACTGGCTTGCTTCTCCTGGCTTGCTCAGCTGGCTTTCTTATAGAACCCAGGACTACCAGCCCACAGATGGTACCACCCACAAGGGACTGGGCCCTCCCCCCTTGATCACTAATTGAGTAAATGCCTTACAGCTGGATCTCATGGAGGCATTTCTCAAGGGAGGCTCCTTTCTGTGTGACAACTACAGCTTGTGTCAAGTTGACACACAAAACCAACCAGCACAGTGATCTAAATAAAATTGCCAATTAATGGGAGAGACAGAGCTCCAAATAGACATCTCCCGTCACCAAATGAAACTTGCAATATTGGGAAGAGTTTATATTGAATCAAATTGTTGGCCAAAGGGATTCCATGGAAATCCCCAAACAATCCAGGCTATTGCCAAGGCCATTGGTGGCTCTCCACAAACTGATAGTAAGGCCCCGTTGCTGAAGATAATACCTATACAATTCACTGAACATGGAGACTTTGAACCGGTGTCTACCTAGAGCCTTCACCCACATGGACTAGTATTCATGGGATTGGAAGGCACTCTGCATGCTGCCAAAGGAGAAAGGTAAACACCAATCCAGCTACAAAACCTTTGATCCACAAGAGTGACCTGCTTAGAAGATACACTGGTGCAATTATATCACAAGTCTTGTTCAAGTAACCAACCAATATCTGATCTGAGCTAAGGCCCACTCAATGGAAATGAAATAACTCCTAATGACATTCTGTTACACTCATAGATGGCCTTGCTCGGTCATCATCAGAGAAGGAAGCTTCTTCATGCAGTAGATGTGGACAAATACAGAGAGCCACAGCCAGACAATATGCAGAGAGTGAGAGACCTCAGAATACTCAGTGGTAAATGGCATGTCTCCATCAAGTTCCTCCCTCCAGGGCTCAGGGAACTAGGCAAAAGAGGAGACAGAAAGAGTCTTAAGAATCAGAGGGGATTGATGACACCAGGAAACCAAGGCCTCCTAGATGTAACAGGGCTGGTATACCTGTGAACTCACGGAGACTGAGGTAGCGAACACAGGGCCTGCACAGATCTACACAGGTGGGGTCTTAGAGCTGAGAGAAGGTGACACATGCGCCCACCCCTAACCTAGAAGCTGTCTCCACCTGGGGAAACAAAGCACTCTTAGGAAAGACCTCGTGCCCAGCAGTAGATGGCCAACAGAAAGTGAACTCAACAGTGTCTTTGAAGGTTCCTTGTCTCATAATGCTGCTAAGTCAGAGCTTTTTTTTTCCCCCTATCTTACATGTCCCCC
>JADRCH010000033.1:12182093-12277886 GCA_019843965.1 Rhynchomys soricoides | reverse complement strand
TATATATATATATATATATATATATATTCAGACTTCCTATTTTGTGTTTTCATGGGATTCCTATGTATATGAAATTTGTGTGTCTCTGTGTCTAGATGTATTTCTTGTGGTTTTTCTTTGGCTCTTTTTCCTGAGTGGTTCTTTCATCATATTCCTATTTTCTTGTGTGTGTGTTTTTTTAATTTATCTTATTGTATTATTTATTATTCCTTAGAAGTCTGTTTGTTTTCTAATGAGAGACAGAAAGAAGGAGATGGAGGGGAGGTGGGGAGGACTTGTTATATTCCATCAGAATATACTGTATGAAAAAAAATTTATTTCAAAAGAAAAAAGAAACTCATCCCCACTACAGCAGCAGGATACAGAGAAAATAGAGGAAACTAGAAAAAAACTAGATATCCGCTTTGCATCTCAGCCTTTTGGCTAAGATCAGGTAGAAGATAATTGCATTGAAAGATACATGCATGCACACACACACACACTTGAATGCTGCAGAGAAAAAATGACAGATATTTGGGGGAATAAAATGAAAGTGGAAATCCAAAGGTAAAACTGGAAGATGAAGAGTGTCTGCTATGCTGTCCATCCCCTGTCCTCAACAGTGGCATCTCTAGCCAGTCCTCATAACCAGTTTTCCTTCCTATGCTCTCTGCTGCAGGCTACAATGGAGGCCTTTGACACTGGAGACAAAGGTTATCTTAAAGCCCTTAATACAGGAGAGTAGAACAGGTCCAGTCCGTGAAAGAAAGGCTGAGCAGGCCTCATGTCATATCCCCACCAGCCTCCTCAGCTCAGTGCCCATGGCCCTCTCTCTAAACATATTTGCCCTATGCTCACAGGGGATGCTTGACAAAGATTTATAAGTCTGCAATCAAGTGTCTGGGAGTCCATAAAGTTTTGTGTCCAGGCTCTGCCGTGAAACTTCAAAAAGCTGAAAGTGAGGTCCACAAGAAACCTACTGGGTTGTTGTCCTCATTAGCCAGAAGTCTTGCAGCCAAAAGTCGAATTGACTTATTGGAGTGGTCTTTGCTGTCATTGATCTAAGATATGAAACAGTAGTTACTGTTAAACCAATGATATAATTAAGCATACGTATATAATTGGGATATAAAACAAATGATAAAGATGGAGTGATGGTTTGAATACTCTTGCCCATGGAAAGTGGCACTATGAGGAGGTGTGGCCTTGTTGGAGTAGGTGTGTCACTGTGGGGGTAGGCTTTGAGGTTTAAGCTCTGCCCACTGTGGATGAGCACCTCCTCCTGGCTGCCTACAGAAGTCAGTCTCCTGCTGCTTCCTTAGGATCAAGATGTAGAACTCCTTCTCCAGCACCATGTCTGTCTGCACACTGCCATGCTTCCTGCTATGATGATAATGGACTAGACCTCTGAAACTGTAAGCCAGTCCCAATTAAATGTTGGCCTTTATAAGAGCTGCCTTGGTCATGGTGTCTGTTCACAGCAATGGAAACGCTAACTAAGACAGAGGGATAGTATCAGCCATGTACAGTAGCATGTACCTATAGTCTACCTACTCAGGAGACTTGGCCAGGAGAGTCCGTTGAGCCCAGGAGTTCAAACTAGCTTTGTAACCTAGCAAGGTTCTGTCTCAAAGCACAAAACAAAACTAGACAGATTACATGAACAAAAAAAAAAAAAAAAAAAAGATCAATCAGGATTTCAAATGTCTTTGTTCTGTGTTCTTTCATCTTATCATGACTCTACTCAAATATCTGACATAAAGTCAGGGGTGAAGGGTTTACTCGGCTCAAAGTCTCAGTGTTCTGTCCAGGTTGCTGGTCCCATACTTGTAGACAGAACATCACAGCAGCAAGACCAGGTGGAGGGACAGAGAGTAGGATGAGAAGGGACCAGGCAGAGCCTTCAAAGGCCCATCACTAACTATGCCCCACCTCCGGAGGATTCCAGATCCTCTCTAGACAATGACAGCAGCTGGGACCAAGTGCTCCATCCATGCGCCTGTCGGGGACATTTCATGGTCAAAGCACAGCAGAGCTCCTGAAGGAAAATTCAGAGCAGGCTAATAAGCCAGTAAAGAACCCAAGAAACTTCCCCAGCATCTGGAGAACAGAAATCTTCAGATAGAGAGGATTTATCTCAGAAGTAAAATAACAAAACCTTTACCAGACACTAGCATCACGAAATTCCAGGAGGTGTTTGCCTCAAACACCAAAATTGATGCCAGGTCAACTGAAGATTTCAAAGAGAAAGTCAAAACTAATTTTCGTTTTGTTTGGCAAGGTTTTTCAACAGCCATGGCTGTCCTGGAACTCACTTTGTAGAGCAGGCTGGCCTCAAACTCACAGAGATCCACCTGCCTCTGCCTCTTGAGTGCTGGGATTAAAGGTGTATACACCACCACACCGGGTAGTAAAATATTTTTTAAAGAATATGGTATATCTTAGGATGGAGATTTTTCTCAAATTAAATAGCAAATGTATAATTTATTTTTTTTAAAGTATGACACAGTTGATGAGACAGAGTTTAAAAATACTCACCGTCTGTGTCCTCTACCATGCTACAAGATGTGACGTGGGGACAGTACCAGACAGTGGAACTCACATGGGCCAAGGTATGTGCTATCACCCTACAGACATATGGCTACAGCACTGGGGAGATGGCTCAGTTGGGTGCTGGGAATTGAACCTGGTTCTCAGGAAGGGCCATCCAGTGTTCTCAGGCAGCTAAGAGGAAGCGTTCAAAGCCCACGCCCACAGTGACACACTTCCTCCAGCAAGGCCACACCTACTCCAGCAAGGCCACACCTACTCCAACAAAGCCACACTTACTCCAACAAGGCCACTTGGCAATAGTGCCACTCCCTGGGCCAAGAATTCAAACCATCACCCCACCCCACTGCTATTAACACTGCCCCACGGAGCCTTCACTGCCAGTCTGTTTCCCAGATTCACGACTTTGGGCTTGGTTTTCTGACCCATTAGGTTTAACCATGGCCATCTGTGTGGCCATTGTATTGGAATGATTTATTGGAGCCTAGTGGAGTCCCTAGTGAATATATAACCCTCTGCAGGAGTCTATCAGGAGCAAATAATTCAGCAAGGAGAAGTAGAGCCCACTAAGCCCCTCCCATCCCCATACCTGTCTGTAGACAGGACCATTCTTGTACAGACCCAGTGTGTGCTGTTTTTCTAATTGGGGTGTGTGTGTGTGTGTGTGTGGGCGATGCTCAATTTTGAGTTTTGAAATTCTTCACATATTCCGAATACAAGTCCTAAATCACATATTGATTTCCCAATTGTTTCTTTATCTTCCCAGGGGTTGGATCTGGCATTTCTGAGATAAGATTAGAGATGGTTCTTGCCACAGAAACATCATTCATAAGGCTGGCCAGACATCTATGGAAAAAGACAGACAAGGCGTTAACTGTATAATAATGTTACCAAAGTTCTCAACAGTACAAAGGGTCTATGTTTCAAACAAAGAAAGAAACAACGTAATGTAAGGGTCATACCCAGTGGGGCAAGATGTTAGGGGAAAAGCTCCTGTAGGGGTAGGTTCTCTCTGAAGCGGGCCAGAAGGTGCCAATCTCATTGCATGCTTTTTTTTTAAGGCTAGGAGGAGCATCTGGTATTTCCCTCATCCCCAACAGTGGCCAATCTGATTAGCTGAGCACACAGCAGAGATAGGGGAAAGGTGAGGTCCTGGGGATAGGCAAGCAGGGAGAAGAAGCAAGGCCCTGGTGTTCATCAGAGGAACTTGGTATGTGCTGGGTGATGACTTACCGTGGCAGCCTCTGAACTCATTGTGAGTGTGTGAACTGTAGAAGGGTTTTGGGGTGGGAAGGACTCAGAAAGAAAAATCTGAAGGAAAGGAAGGCTTTGCATATTGCAAAGTATGTTTGGAAATGTCCTAACAGAGATTTGAGGATATTAATATTCCACAGACATGTACAGGGGAAACTGTAACATCCACTTCTTCCAGCTATTATGGGAAGTTAGAAAGAAAAGGGTCCAATTCTCTGCTTCTACAATACCTAGGGTTGACATCAATGACTTCCGGCTGCCACTGGGTTTTCTATTTCATTTAACTTACTCTATGGGGGTGAGGGGGTTGTGCATGTGTGTGAGTGTGTGTATGTGTATGTGCGTGTGTGCACGTGTAATGTGCATGCATGTGTACAGGCATGCATGTGTGTATATGTGTGTGTACATATATGTGCGTGCGTGCGTGGGTGAGTATGTGTGTGTACAGGTATGGAATCAGAGGATAACTTTAGAAGTCAGTTCTCTACTTCTGCCTGCAGTTCTGGGAATTGAACTCAGGTTGTCAAGTGCACAGAGCCTGCATTTACCTGCTGACCCATCAAGACATCCTTGGTAGGTGTTTCATTAACTCCAAGTTATATTTGTTCTGCTGCTTCATGGGAGGTTACACAGAATGTCTTTTCCAGAAAGATCTAGTAACATATAAATATATACATGCATATTATTAGTTATAATTAGTGTATGATTTTTGTGGTATAAATGTTACCTGATTATATATTATAGATCATAATTAAATAATTTTATTTTATATTTATAAATATATTTATAATATACTATAATAATATAATATATATCACATTACAAATAATATAACATTATTTAATATATAATACTATTATATTATTATGACATATATATATATATATTCAACTACTGGCTTTTGACCCTAATGAAATAATTTACAATAATCCTAGGATTCTGATTCTGTATTACTCATTAGTCCTGAGAATGTTACAGTCCTGAAGTAGCAAACAGCTAAGAAATGAGAAGACTTCAAATTGCCCTGGGTTTCTGGAGGGAGCATATGTAGTTAATCTATCTTCATTTTCTCCTTCTCATGTCAAACCAGGGTGAAACCTGTAATACAGAAGAACCACTGTCCTTCAGCACGGATCATGTCCTTTTTCCTGGGCACGAACTAGGCCCTTTCCTACCGACTCCTCCATGTTGGGTCGCCCACGTCCTTGACGATCAACATTTACACACAGTGGCCCGCTGGGTAAGATGAGTGGTTCAGAAAACACATCATCACAGATCATAAGCTATAACGAGAAGTAGATTAACCCCAGGGGCACGCCATCAAATGATCTGCCAAAGGTACAGTCGACAAGGTCTTCATCAGTCAGTGCTGATATAAATATCGTCCTGGGTGGATCATTTGCAATGTGCCGCTCAGAGCTAAATCAGTACTCTAATTGCAACATCAGTTATGGGCCCTGCTCGGTGATGAGAGGGGCCGAGACATGAGGATGTTCTCAGACAACGCTATTTATACTCACCACATAGGCCTTAACTATCAGGGTGGAGGGGATGGCCAGAAGGTGGATGTGACTGAAATCAAGCCTGCCCGCTGCCCTCAGTACAGTTTGTGCAAGAAAGAAAGTTCTACATGCCTCCTTTCTAACAGAAGCAGATAGAAACCTCAGGCCCTGGGAGAGTAATGGCTTCCAAGACACTAACTGCCATTTCAAGGCTAATTATCTTTTTTTTTAAAAAAAAAAGTACATCTTCCAGCCCTCAAACCTCAGGAGACTAAGAAACTTAAAAGTTTATAAACCCAAAAGTAAACAAGACATCACAGTAGGATCCCCATTTATCCTTAAACATTAAAGAAAGTGATAGACAAGAAAACTTATTTAGAGTGTCAGAAACTTGATCAATAATTAAGAAAAAAAAAAAACGTGAGATTTAAAGCCATGAAAACCTCCTGGAACGTAACACATAATTATTAGTAGTGTATACACAAATCCATATTCTTGTTTTGTTTTGTTTTGTTTTGTTTTTTCGAGACAGGGTTTCTCTGTGTAGCCCTGGCTGTCTGGGAACCTACTCTGTAGACCAGGCTGGTCTCGAACTCAGAAATCCGCCTGCCTCTACCTCCCGAGTGCTGGGATTAAAGGCGTGTGCCACCACTGCCTGGCTCACAAATCGATATTCTATATGCGAGAGATTCAAAATAGGATATCGGAAAAGCATCAAGCATTTGAGAAGAAATAGCTCTATTGGTAACTTTTATCAACTTCTCCTGTCAAAGACTGTGCTAAGAAATTTACCTATGTATCTAAATAAATTCTCCCAACAACTCAATAACATATATTATTATTCATGTGCTATAGAGATAATAAACATTATGTTTTAGAAAATTAGCACCAGTTCAAGTCACATAACATTTAAATAGGAGTATTATGATTATTGCTCACTTGCTCATCTGATTTAAGTGTTCACTCCCAAACACTATTCTGCACACTCATGACAACATGGCTCACCTTGCTCATATCTCCTGCCACCCAATATCCAACCTTTTGTGTTTTCTCTATAAATCTTCAAGCTTTGTAAACTAGTTGGGTCCATGCTCATTTCCATGTTCAGATCTAACAAAGGAATCATTGTTGATCCACTCCACTTTCTTGGAGCAGAGATTTTTGCCCCAAGACCCCTCCCAACCCTCTGACTATCCATGTGTCAGATACCTGGCCTACTTTCAATAAGCTGGTAGCAAGCAGGAAGGGAGGGGAGAGGCTTGGGGAGAGCCAGGAGAGGGGGTCCCCCCCCCCCGCTCTGTTAACAGGAACTGTGTATGGGCCAGACTCCCTTGGCAGAGGCTGAAGAAACTGGCAATGTAAATTGAGAAAGGTTTGGAAATTTCAAATTTTATTCTATAAAGGAATATTTAATAATATGAAAAAAGGTCACTCATTCTTCCTTTTTGAGCATACACTATTTTCTATTTTAAGATTGTTCATAATAAAGGCACATTACTTAAAAATTAACCCCCGAACAAAAGCTTTCAAAGTCTTAAACATTTCTGGTCCCAAGTCTTTGGATGAGGGATGCTCAACCTGGCATTTGTGCAGTTATATAAAGCTGTGTGTGTCTGTGTGTGTACGTGTGTGTGTGTGTGTGTGAGAGAGAGAGAGAGAGAGAGAGAGAGAGAGAGAGAGAGAGAGAGAATGTGTGTGTGTGTGTAAGAGAGGAGCTGAGGCACTGGCTGGATTACAGATAAGAGTTACTTGCTGCTCAGGTATAAGGACCTGAGCTAAGACACCAGCAGCACCCATAGGACAAAGCTATGTGTAGCCATGTGTTGCCTGTAACCTAGAGCACAGGTGCACGCACCTGCACCCACACATGCACTTTCACATGCATGTGCACTTACACGACACACGTAGACACATAAAAAGAAAGAACAGAAGAATGTCCATAGGAGGCAGAGTAATTTTAACTCCCATTTTTACTCTTTTTGTATTTTTTCAAACTAATAATAATGAATGTTATGCTTGCTCATTTTAAGGCCACATACATATTTTTGTTTTGAAAAAAAATTAGAATGAATGGCGTAGTTTTGTTTGTTTTACTTTGCTCTGTCTTGTCTTAAAAGAGGGTCTCATCAGAAAGATCAGGCCCAAATTCACAATCCTCCCAAGTAAAGAAGAAAAATGTCAAAAAAAAAAATCATCTATAACAAAGCTCTGACTTATGGTCAAAAAGTTCACTAAATGTTCTTATGTACAATGAGTAAGCTGGATGAATTTAACAAAATGTGGGTGGGATTGTGTCTTAGTCAGGGTTTCTATTCCTGCACAAACATCTTGACCAAGAAGAAAGTTGGTGAGGAAAGGGTTTATTCAGCTCACTCTTCCACATCACTATTCATCATAAAAGGAAGTCAGGACTAGAACTCAAGCAGGTCAGGAAGCAGGAGCTGACGCAGAGGCCATGGAGGGATGTTTCTTACTGGCTTGCTTCTCCTGGCTTGCTCAGACTGCTTTCTTATAGAGCCCAAGACTACCAGCCCAGGGATGGTACCACCCACAAGAGGCCCTCCCCCCTTGATCACTAATTGAGAAAATGCCTTACAGCTGGATCTCATAGAGGCATTTTCTCAACTGAAGCTCCTTTCTCTGTGATAACTCCAGCTTGTATCAAATTGACACAAAACCAGCCAGTACAATTGACCCCTTGTCAACCTGACACACAAACACATCACTATTAAACCTCAACCCTCACTTTCTTATTCATCCCCAAGATCTAAATAACTTTAAAAGTCCCACAGTCTTTGCAAATTCTTACATATCACAATTTCAATTCCTTAAAAAATATCCAGTCTCTTATAATTCAAAGTCTTTTTACCAAAGTCTCTTAACTGTAGGCTCCACTAAAATACCTTCTTCCTTCAGGAGGGAAAATATATCAGGGCACAGTCATAATCAAAAGCAAAATCAAACTCCAACTGTCCAATGTCTGGGATCCACTCACGATCTTCTGGATTCCTCCAAGGGCTTGGGTCTCCAGCTCTGCCCTTTGTAGCACACACCTTACCTTCCAGGCTCCAGATGTCTGTACTCCACTGCTGCTTCTGTTCCTGGTGGTCATCTCATGGTACTGGCATCTCCAAAACACTGCTGTCTTCTATTGCAACTAGGTTTTACCAACAGCCTCTCATGGGCTCTCTTCACGGTGCCAAGTCACACCTCCTTTGCATGACCCCTTCAGTCCTGGGCCAGCAATTGCAACTGAGGCTGCGCCTTCGCCAATGGCCTTCCACGGCCTCTCGCAGTGCCCAGGACTCAGCTGCTCTTCATGACTCCTGCATGCCTTCAAAACCAGTACCACCTGGGTGACTCTTACACATTACCAAGTCCTGCCACAGCACAAGATACAACCTTGGCTATCTCTGGAACACAGCCTCTTTGTACTCTCAGAAAACACTTCCCAGAAGATGTCACATCAATGATGCTGGTCTCTTCTTAATCACAACCAATTTCTTAGCTACAGCTAACCAGCATCAATAGTCACAGCAATACAATGAGTTTGCTTTAGTAGTTTTGGTATCTTATTAATCACAGCTGATTTCTTCAGCCCCAGCTAACCAAAACCACAGAATCTTAAATCAAACTAGCAATGGCCCTGATAAGAGTTTTTAATCTTCCCTCTGAAATTTCACAAGCCAGGCCTCCACCTTCTGCACTGTTCTCAACATTATCTTCCAAGCTCCTACAGAACACCTCACAGAGCTCTTAACATCCCAATGACTCTTCTAGCTCAAAGTTCCAAAGTCCTTCCACAGTCCTACCCAAAAAACATGGTCAGGTTGTCACAGGAATACCCCACTATGCTGGTACCAATTTGTCTTAGTCAGGATTTCTATTCCTGCACAAACATCATGACCAAGAAACAAGTTGGGGAGGAAAGTGTTTATTCAGCTTACACTTCCACATTGCTGTTCATCACCAAAGGAAGTCAGGACTAGAATTCAAGCAGGTCAGGAAGCAGGAGCTGACGCAGAGGCCATGGAGGGATCTTTCTTACTGGCTTGCTTCTCCTGGCTTGCTCAGACTGCTTTCTTATAGAGCCCAAGACTACCAGCCCAGGGATGGCACCACCCCAAACCCCCCACCCCTCACTACTTGAGAGAATGCCTTACAGCTGGATCTCATGGAGGCATTTTCTCAACTGAAACTCCTTTCTCTGTGACAACTCCAGCTTGTTTCAAGTTGACACAAAACCAGCCAGTATAGATTGCATGGCATTACGAACAATTTTAATTTTCTCATTATATGGACTTGCTTTTTTATCATCTTCCTAGGAACATACATTACATATATAATTTTCAGAAGTAGAGATTGGTTTTATTTTTTGCATTGTCTCATTTAATAAATGTACTTCTGCCAAGGGAGATTTTGGAACTTTTTCTCTTCTCTCTTACTTGACCCTAAGGAGAATTTGCAGGGCAAAGCTCAGCCATTGAACTTGCGTAGTCAAATGTCATTGCTTCTTAACACCAAGAGTTTAGGCAAGCCTCAGCCGCCACACCAGGATTTCCTCTACAGCTACAGTATTCATCCTAGTAGGGTAGGTTGCCCTGCGCTCATCCTAGTGGGGTAGACTGCCACTAGAGGTTAGTTCCACTTTGAAAGCACCTCTACAGGTCCTGGACTTCTCGTGTCCAAGGTAACAACACTCTTGTGAGAATCCATATTTGCGAACTCCACAGGCTACTGGAATGTGACAGCAATAAACACACAGGAACAAGCTAACACTGCACATCTCACATGAGCTGCTCCCTGAAATCATAACTGTAAAAATGATTGTCCTGGTAACAATAAAATAAAAAATAAGATTATGAGCCGGGCAGTGGTGGCGCATGCCTTTAATCCCAGCACTCAGGAGGCAGAGGCAGGCAGATTTCTGAGTTTGGGGACAGCCTGGTCTACAGAACATAGTAGTAGTAGTAGTAGTAGTAGTAGTAGTAATAATGATAAGATGATGATGATGATGATGATGATGATGATGATGATGATGATGATGATGATATGTCCCGGCAAATCCACTCTGGAGTATGTCCCTCAAAGAGTTGACAGCACAGGCTTGAACAAATATGTGTAGATCCATCTTCAAGAAGCCTGATTCAAAATAGCTGAAATGCGGAGTTGAGCTGAGTGTCCATTGAGGGATGCATAGACAAACAAAAAAAACCTGAAAATAGCCAGCTATAAATAGAATGAAAGACACATACTCCACTGAAGACTGTGCTAAGTGAAACAAGCCTGCTGCAATAGAGGAAATAATCTATGATCCCAGTGGTGCGAGGTCCCAAGGGTCAGTGCCTCAGATAGGAGGCAGAGAGATAGAAGGGGCACTTGACACCACTGAACTGTGCACTGACATTCGGTTGGCATTGGGTAGTTATGGTACATGAGTCAGAGGGCTGGGGCTGAGCCCCGGAGGGTACAGTGTTCTCCTAGTGTGCACAAAGCCCTGGGTTGAATATCTAATGCTGCATAAACCCCAGGTGTAGTGATATACATATCTGTAATCCCAGCACTTGGGAAGTAGAAGCAGAAGGACTGGAAGTTCAGGGTCATCCTAGGCTAGTTTCTAATCAGCTTGAGAAATGTGAGAGCCTGTAGATAAATTAGACAGACAGACGACAGATAGATAGATAGATAGATAGATGATAGACACATGTCAGAATTGTCTTTTCATTTCCTCCTGAGTGATCTGATTACTACATGTTACAGAATTTGGTCATTTTTTTTTTAAGATTTGTTTTATTTATATGAGTACGCTGTCGCTGTCGTCACACACATCAGAAGTGGGCATCAGATCCCATTACAGATGGTTGTGAGCCACCATGTGGTTGCTGGGAATTGAACTCAGGACCTCTGGAAGAACAGTCAGTGCTCTTAACTGATGAGCCATCTCTCCAGCCCCAAAAGTTTTTGTTTTTTGGTTTTTTTGTTTGTTTGTTTGGTTGGTTGGTTGTTTTGTTTTGGTTTGGTTTTGGTTTTTTTGAGACAGGGTTTCTCTGTGTAGCCCTGGTTGTCCTGGAACTCACTCTGTGAGACCAGGCTGGCCTCGAACTCAGAAATCCACCTGCCTCTGCCTCCCGAGTGCTGGGATTAAAGGCGTGCACCACCACTGCCAGGCTTGGTCATTCTTTACTAACTAACCTAGCACTCACTATGTAGCCCAAGCTGGCCTCAAACCCATGATTCATCTGCCTCAGTGCCAGGATCAACACTGCCACTGCTAGTTCTTTCCTTAAGTGTTTTTAATATAGAGAAAATAAAATAAGCAACCATTTAGCCATCACCCAGACTTTTTAAATGCCGCGCTGGGCCTTCTTTGTATCCTATACACATCATCCTCTTCTCCTTCCCCAGAGGTAAACATTATTTACACGTGCGCACATGCGCGCGCACACACACACACACACACACACAGAGAGAGAGAGAGAGAGAGAGAGAGAGAGAGAGAGAGATGTGTGTGTATGTCTATGTATGTCTATATGTCCATATTGTATATATTTATATGGACATATAAAATGCACCCTCTGCATAGTATTGATTTCTGTGCCTTACAGTCTTGCATGAATACCACCACACACCAGGTCTTTCTTTGACTTGCTCCTTTCCCTCGGCATCAATGAGAGATTTGTCTGTGTTGATACAGACAGAGCCAGTTGACTTCTTTTAAGTGCTGTATAGTATTCCACTCTACAAATAGTGCCATGCCTTATCTAGATCTTTCCTCAGCTAATGGTTATTTAAGTTACTTCCAAGTGTTTGTTTGACAAACGATGAATAATTCTTCCAAATTCCTGAGTTTCTCTATATCCTGAAAAGCCAATAGATAGATGTTAAGTATCCTTAATTTGACGAAAACATCTTGGCTCCCAGGAGGCCTAAAGAAGGATATAGCTTTTATGTTTGGCTGACTAAGGGCAGTCTCCTATTAACCCTTGACTCCCTCACTCTGCCATCAGGCCTACAGCAGTTCCAAGCATCGTCTCCTCCAACCATATTTTGAATCAGTCAGCTGGCTGTGAAGAGGGTGGGGGAAGCACATGAAATCATTAAAGAGGCATTCCACTTTTCGTTGACTAGAAACGAGTCACACAGCTACCACAGATGCAGACAGAATAGCGAGACCTTGCTTTTAACCGAAAGGAAGAGAAACTGCTGATTAATGGCTTTGGGTGTCCATAACCTGTCTACCACTTCACCTTTTAGCAGTTATACAGGTTTATTACTACGTTTATTAATTTATTTGCTCACTCTTCCTTTTAACATCCCACCTGTTTTTAGTTTAATTTCTTTATATCTAAAATATAACCATAGCAATTCATGTATACGTATATACATATATATGATTTAGTGTGTATTTATGTGTGTTCACACATGTATGCACATGTACGTGCATACATACACCTGTGCATGTGCATGCGTGTACACACATATACAAATACCACAGGACAATTTTCTGGAATCTGTTCTGTCCTTCCACCATGTGAGTCCCAGGGATTGATCTCAGGTCATCAGGCTTAGCAGCAAGTGCCTTTACCCACTGAGCCCTCTCACCTGCCCTCATCCATCTTCACAGCAATATTGACTCCTCATTCCTGAGAGGAAAACTGACAAAATAACTGCTTATTACAGCTTCCCTTTGTGTTCCCTGTGTCCCACGTCTTCACCCTATGCTGTCTGTCCCTCTTTCTTCTGGTCTGTTTCCCATCCAGGCAAAAGGAAAATGTGTCCTTTGAAGATTTCCAGTCATCAAATACTGCATGACTTCTGTCCATGCTACACCTGGGTCAAGGTGATTGATCCCTGGCATCTACATGGTGGAAAAAGAGAATAAACTTCCTCAAGATTGTCCTCTGACCTCCACAAGCATGTTGCAGTGGTGTGCATTCACACCCAGCACCACACACACACACACTATATATATATATATATATACACATAAATATATATATATATGTATATATATATTACATGTTATGGGCTGGAGAGATTGCTCAGCTGTTAAGAGCACGACTGCTCTTCTGAAGGTCCTGAGTTCAAGTCCCAACAACCACATGGTGGCTCACAACCACCTGTAATAAGATCTGATGCCCTCTTCTGAATGTCTGAAGACAATTACAGTGTACTTACATACAATAAATAGATAAATCCTTAAAAAAAATAATGTGTTATTTATATATAAATATATTTATTTTATATATAATAAAATATGTTGTCTACCCCAGACCTACCCCAGCCATTAGCCACAATACCTCAAGATCTGTGCTTCCTGCCAGGAAGCAACGGAGTCAGGGACAGCATTTACAGGGCTTCTCTGTGACCACCTCAATGATCAGAAGGAAGCAGTTTGGTTCAACATTCTCAGTAGCTGGTGTTGATTCAAACTTTGGAGCTCTAACCCCGAGTGGTTAATTGTAGGCATATTTAAGCAAAGCATAATTTGGTGAGATCTTCCTGGTGGTAATTAATTCAATCCCACATGCACAGTAAAGCTTAAGATGTGAGTGTATCAAAATTCTTTGTAAAGTATATATGACACCTGTAAAAGTATGGGCTTTTCTATGCCTGCTCTTGCTCTGAATAAATGACGCTGAGACCTTTATATTATTTGACAAGCTTCAGGCACTATGGCTGGGCAGATCCTAAGCTATTCTACCCTGATAATGCTGGCCTGGCCTACTTCCCAGACATAAGGCCCCTTACCTGCCACTATTTGATCTCTCCCTGGCCTTCATTTGTGTCCCAATAGCAACTCTCTAGGTCCCACCTGAGACCCTCCCACTTGCTCCCTCCAGGTCACAGAAGTCCTGCCTCTCCCGCCCAGCTAAGGCTGTTCAGCTCTTTATTAACCAATCAGAAGGTGATGGAGAGCACCGACTTACAAGCTAGTGACTCAAGAAATGTTCCATAATAATGACAATTCCAAAGCCCAGACTGCAACCAGATCTCTAGGTACTAAAATCAGCAGTTAATACACAGTGCACAAAAGCAGCCCACAGACACCTTCCATGAAGATTAAGTAGTTCTACAGAGTGACAGCCTCACAGTAAGGGCTGGAGGGAGGATCCAGTGTGGTTGCAATCACACAGGTAGAACACAGGTCACCAGGCTCTTAGTTATTCCAATCCCAGCCTTCTGGGCAGATTACAAGTTATGCACTCTTCCCTTCGAAGGGTCGACTTGGATGTTGAACATCCAGGTCCCCTAATGCTTGTTCGTGAGCTCCGTATCTCTGACAGGCACCCACCCTGAGAGAGATGGAGGCTACTCGAATGTAGAACTCTTCACCTTGGCAGTGACAAGCCCTGCTGTTCTCCCAGAAGCTAAATATAGGCAGATTGTTAAATGTGTCTGAAGCTCTCCACATCTTCCTATTGGGTTTTCATTCAACCATTGGCCAACGATGATTACCTCAAAAGCCAGCCAGCCCCTCTCCCTTCCCAGAGGTCAGAAAAGAGGGTAAGGCTGAAAGTCCAAGTTGTTGCTTCACTTGGCTATTTCCCTTGGCAATAAGCCTCTGTCTGAAGACTACCCAAGAGGCCCTAAACATCAGAAATCCCGTTAGCATCCAAAAGTCACATCATTTCTGAGAACTGATAAGTGGTTTGGTGGAGCCTTGTGCCAGGAAGTAGGACACAGACCAAAATACCCATTTTTTTCTACTATGTCAAATCTGCTCACATTCTAAAAAGCCTTAACAGTGTCATTTCCAAAGGAGGGGCCGTCTTCCACACACAACTCCCCTCTCGCCGATTGCAAGTCCTTGCTATCTATTTTTAAATATCTGTGCACATAAAAGGAAACAAAATCCCAGAAGCACTTCACGGATCCAGACACACTTGTCTGGGTTTGGGTTGCTTAGCTGCTTTGGAAAGCTGTTCCCACAGCCCTGAGCAGTAATAACCAATTATATGATGTGCCCACGGCAAGCCCACAAGGCTAGGAGAATAGCCTCGATGAGAAGAAGCCAGGACTTATGCCCAAAGTAGAAACATTGAATAGGAGGAAAGTCCTGAAGGAATATTTTGATCATTGCTAAAGAAGTAAAAAGGAAAACTCTTCCCCCATACACACACAGCAAATCAGATTAAACCAGATAAGAACAGTGGATTTGCTCCCCAGGGCCAAGAAGAGATAATGTCTTTGCTGGTTAGAGTAGAAGCCCAAGGGATCTTGGGAGTATCTACTGGTTATCCTTCAGGGCATGTGGAACAATTTCAGAGTATTTAAAGCCACTTCATGTATCTGGCCTCCCTTGGGGAGCAATCAAATGCCACCCACCCTTGTCTCTGATCTTACTTTCTGTGGTTTCCATTCACCCTGGCCCCAACATTGTACATAGAAAACTGCAGAAATAAATGATTCATACATTTTCAATAATTTCTATCATAGCACATTGACATATATTCTATTTTTACAATGAAATGGTTTAAATAATAGTAATTCATCAGAGCATTTTCCTTAGGGTTAGTTGCAGAGGCACGGTATATCAGGGCAGGGAAGGCTGGGGGAGCTGGTCACCGTAAGAGCAATGTGACTTCTCACGTCACAGGGGAACTGGAAGTGGGTGCTAGACCAGAAGCAGGGGTGGATTTAACCCTCAAAGGAAAGTCTGCCCTAGTTCAACCAGCCAGGCCATCCAATGAAGACTCATAGCTTTCTTTCAGAATACTGTCAGCAGTCTCATGCCAGAGCCATCTGCTCTCCCCCCAACCCCCGAGAAGATGCTACACCCAGAGGCCGAGAAGGCTCGGCAGACAGACCTGCTGGGTTCCCTCTTCCCAGGACACCACATCCTATGCCTGTCTCATTTCTACACCTGGTCCATCTTCATGGACTCTGAGGGTAAAACAAGCATCTTTCCCTCTGCCTGGGAGTGAAGTCTCCTGTGATAGGTCAAACTACAAATAAATTCTCTCTGCTTTCTCCTCATTGGTCTGTCTACCGTGACGCTTGTCTTATTTAGGGTTAACTATGACTGTGATAAAACACCACAACCAAAAGCAATTTGGGGAGGAAAGGGTTCATTTGGCTGACACTTCCACAGTGTAGTTCATCATTGAAGGAAGTCAGGACAGGAACTCAAACAGGGCTGGAACCTGGAGGCTGGAGCAGTGCTGCTTACTGGCTAGCTTCTTTCTCATGGCTAGCTCCACCTGCTTTCTTACAGAACTCAGTACTACACGCATGGGGATGGCACTACCCCATCAACCACTAATTAAGAAAATGCCCTGCAAGCTTGCCTACAGGCTGATTTCATGGAGGCATTTTCCGGAATTGAGGTTCCTTCCTCTTCAATGACTTTAGCTTATGTCAAGTTGACATAAAACTACCCAGCACAATTATAAAGGGGGGTGGGGGAGGGGAGAACATCCTTTTCTGTCACTATACTTGTTTAAAAGTAAAACAAAAAGATAAAATTAAAAAAAAAGTCTTCCAAGGTCAGCACTTAAGAACTACTGGCTTATGGAAAGAAAAAAAAAATTCCCTACTACAAGACTTCTCAGGGTCTTTAGCACACTACTGAGCATCAAAATTCTTCAAGGAGTCACTAAGATTTAGGCCAGGCTAGATTACAGAGAGAGAGACAGACCCTATCAAATCAAACACTGACAACCATTAAACTTAACTCAAGTTCTGTGTGTCATAGGATCTTTCAAAAATGATCACACACCTCCCCCGCAAAGAAAGAAAACTATTTCGTGCTTAAATCCCTTGATGAATGGACAGCCGTATAGCAATGGGGTGGACAAAGGGTATAATGTCACAGAAACAGTCTGAGGGGGAAACGAAGCAAGGTCTACCTGCTCAGTTTCTCCGTCTCTGAGCTGTGTCCCTCCTGGGAATGACACAGAAACTCTCTCGAACAAGCACATCACGATCTGCTACCAAACCAAGCAGGTCAGAAATTTTCTTTAAGCCAGCTTCTAAGGCAGTAGAAAGCCGGGTGATGGTGACATAAGCCTTGAATCCCAGCACTCAGGAGACAGAGGCAGGCAGATCTTGGTGAGTCAAAGCCAGTCCAGTCTACTGAGTGAGATAGTTTGGAGTATCTTTTCTGAGGCCTGAAGGCTCACACAGAAGGTCCTGCTGGCACGGATGCCTCGGGCTACAGAGAGGGATGTCCACACAGTGCTTTTTACCTTATTTCTTTCTCGACTTGCCCTTCTGTGCAGATCTCTACTTAAAGGGTGTTCTTTGTCAACCCACACAGCTCTAAGGCCTTTGAGGTGGAGGAGAGTCCACGTCTATTTCTACATACATGGTGCAAGCACTCTAGATGCTTCACCTCAGCCGGGCAGCACTTGGGAGGCAGAGGCAGGCAGATTTCTGAGTTCGAGGCCAGCTTGGTCTACAGAGTGAGTTCCAGGACAGCCAGGGTTATACAGAGAAACCCTGTCTCGAAAAACCAAAAAAAAATTAGATGCTTCACCTCATAATTCCCAAAACTACAAAACTCAAAATAGCAAACCACCCAGCCTTTAGCGGGCACCAGGCTCTGCTAATTCAGCTCCGAGTTAAATGATGTTGTCAACCACGGTTTAGAGATAGGGGAAGAGGAATAGAGGAGCTCTGTTCTTGTGGGTGTGCCTGACCAGTCTACTCTTTTGTGGCGCTATTACCTATCCGCCCTGAGGGCTGGGGGAAAAAAACAGTTCAGAGACGTTAACCAGTTCTCTCCAAGGCACCCCAAAAAATGTAAGGAGTGGAACCCAAATGCATCTCTGTATCCTCGGGATCAAGGTTCTGAGAAGTTACAAAGAACTGATGGGGGACACAACTCAGCCATGACCGGCACCTGTCACTGGCCTGTCAGTGTGCAGGCTCAGGTTTCTCTTTTCCTCAAGTCTGTGAACAAGAGAGCCTAGGTGGGTCCTTGACTGTCCTTACCCTGCGGCTCTCTGCACAGATGCAGAGCTGCTAGCAGCATTTCCGTTTCTGGTCAGTGTTTCCAGAGTCCGCCCCTGCCTGCAAGGAGCTCTCCTTCTCCCAGCTCCTTCCGCTAGCTAATGGAGGAAGTCATTCTGTGGCAATGTGGCCAGCTGTGAGGCTGCTGCTAGGTTCATTACCCGACGAAAATGTCTTTTACAGTCCTGAAATCAACCTCCACCATTTTTCCCACGCTGGTGCTGTCATTACCCTCTGCTTGGCGGAAATGTTTGCGATCCCCAACTTCCGTTTGGATGGAGATATTGGAAGAACTGAGTCAGCACTAGCGTGCAGGTTTTCCAGGGAGGGTTCATAAGGATACTGCTTTTTAAGCCACTTCCTTTTTTAACAAAAACTTAACTTGAGCTTATTGAGTTCCTGCAAGTCGTAGATCCCAGCATGGCATGTGCTGCACATAGCATTTTATTATTTCACCTTCAAAGAAGGTGTCTAGTGGGAGGCAAACTGGGACTATGCTGATTAAAGCCACAAAGACCAGAGCTCAATATTCTTATCGTGCTCTCCTTCCTCATCTTTCTTTTTTTTTTTTTTTTTTTTTTTTGAGTAAGGGTTTACTATGAATCCAGGCTGCCCTGGTACTCCGGGCAATTCTCCACCTCGTTCTCCCAAGTAATAGGATTATAGGTATGTGCCACTGTTGGATTATAGTGGTGAGAGAGGTCCCACGTCTGTCCCAGGGCTCGGGCCTCTGGGAGAAGCAGGACGCGGGAAGTTTGACCACACTCACCCTACGGTACCGCCAGACGGATGTCGGGCCATGAGAAGCCTCCGGACACCGCCCTGGGATGGACAAGCGAAGCTTGGGGTCCCCAGGACTGCACCAAGTTGGTTCCGTCTGGTTCTCAGGTTCTTGGGCATCCCAGGCACCACTGGATGCCTAGGAAGAGCTGAGAACGGAGTGGGGGCCCAGGGGCAGAGGTGGGGAAGAGCCTGGCTAGGTCCTGGGGGGACCAAGTCTTTGCCTTGTCTCTGGCTAGTTGGTTTGATTTGGTAGAGGCCATGGCTGGGAGCACTGAGAGGCCTTCTGCAGGAAACTAGACATGTCTCTTTAGATGAAGGCCTGTTCCATTGTTCCCCATGGTGGATCTCGATGAAGAGAGACAGTCCATGGTTTTAGGGCGTTTATTGTCATGGGGAGAGTGTCAATGAGTGAAACCATACCTCCCCCCCAACCTCAGGGAGACCTGAGATTAACATATCTTTTGCAGGGAGGAGTGGCTGGGAAAAGGAGTTTATTGGCTAAGCTCTATGTGCCTCATTAAAAAGGGAATGTCTTGAGGCTAAAAAACCACCCCTCTACCTGTGGAGGGGTTTGGGGCTATGTGACTGATGGTCACATACCTAATAGAGAACTGCAGCCTCATGTCAGGAGCCTGGGGCCCAGGAGCATGACAAAACACCTACAGTCCCTTGTACAGTTGTCCCCTGCTGGGGACCCCCTACTGGGGCTCCAGGGTTTTGAACCTTAGCTCAACCAGAAACCAGGCTGCCTTCCATGGTCCCACATGCCACCATGCCTGCCACTTTGGTGTTTTGTCTGGTTGAGACCTCTTGGCTTTTGTTGCTTCATTTTTGTGTTTCATACAGCACCAGGCCACCCAGTTCAAGCTGTCATGAAACTATGTAATTCAGGCTTGCTTTGAACCTCCATCCTCCAGACTCAGCTTCCTCAGTGATTCATTAACTGGCCTGCGCAGCCCCCTGTTCTTGCTTCCTGACAGGCTTTGGGACTACTGTTGTTTGTCTTCTGCTTGATTTGGACTTTCAGGATTTACTAACTATACTTAGTATCAGAAAGAGAACCAAGTCCAGATCGGCAAGTCTGAGTTATCAAAGGGACGTGTGCAGGGGTTAAGTGTGAGGGTGTTAGAGTCAGGCAGAGCCTGCTGGTACGCTGTCTTGAGGATTTAATAAGAAAATGTAAGTAACTCCAGCTTGCGCATTCAGCACTATTAGCTAAGTTTAAATAATCATCATCATCAAAAAGTTAAAGAGAGCTAGGGATATGACTTTATTGATTAAGTGTCTACCACGCAAGCATGGGGTCCTGCCTTCAGTCTCCATGGACCATGTCAAAAAGCAAGACACAGCAGCATGCCCTTGTAAGCCTAGCACTGGAGATGTGGAGACAGGAGGAGGCCTGGGTCTTGCTAGCCAGCCAATCTAGCCGATCAGTGAGCTCCAGGTTCAGCGGGAGACCCTGTCTCAAAAAACAAGGTAGAGAGCAACTGAGAAATCCACTTCCGACCTCCACACACACTCTCACACACATGCATGTGCACACACACATTAAAGCCGTACTCTGCTGTATAAGAGTACTAGTCTCTATGCTGGCAAAGCCTGGAAGTGTCACAAAGAGGAGTGTGCAGGGGGCAGTTGACCTGTCAGCAACTGCCCTCATGCTACCAGTGATTTTGGACAAGTTCCCAAAACCTCCAAACTTCCCTATCTTCTCATCTGAAGAAACAAGAGTCCCTCACGGGTGTCACAGGAAGAGAGCTGATTGGACAAACATCATTTGAAATTTTCAAATTGTGCTGCAGGACTAGTAAGTCAGCATAATAGTTTGTCAGGTGGGTAAAATACATAAACACATTCTCTTATGTCTCTGGAGGATTTTTTCTTTTTTAAAGAAAGCTTTTATAATTCATTATTTGACAATATAAATGTATATATATCATATATATACTATGCATATATCATATATAATATGTATATACATGTTGCTGATACATATATGTGATACACACACATACATACCCACACACACATGTATGTATATGTGGTCAGGCTGGTCACATTCATCCCCTTCTACTACCATCACTGTCCCTCCAAAAAACACCCCCCCCCAAGTCCCCACCCCACTCTTATCTATTTTAGTGTTCTTGTTATTTTTTCACTTTGTGACCCATTGGGGTCACCCAGAGTCACTCACCTGGCCACAGGTGTGCAGCTCCTGCACAGCTCACTGCAGTATGAATAACTTGGCAGTCTATCTCTGAAGACAATGACTTCCTCTTCTCCAGCAATCTTGACTGCTGTAGTTACCCTGGGCATGCCAGGAGCTGGGGAGCCCAGGAGCCCCCCTACATATGAGGAAGAGAGGCAAACATTGTCCCAATGTCCCTGATATTGGAGAGGTTAAAGGTCACCACTCCACAGTTGTTTCCTCTGTTCCCTGCATTTCAGACCACTATTCCACTGCTAGATACTATGGTATGAATCCCTCTGGTCACCCAAAAGAACAGCCAAACATAGCTGTTATGAGAGTGCTTGCCAAATGTTCATGAAGCCCTAGGTTCAATCCCCAGCACCGCATTAACCAGACATGATAGTGCATAGTATTCGATCCCAGCACTGGGGTGGTAAAAGCAGGAGAATCAGAAGTTCAAGGTCACCTTCAACTACACAGTAAGTTCAAAGCCACCTTGGGACACTTAAGATCCATCCTTAAAGCTTTAGCCACATAGCTGACACCCTGAAATGTATATTAGCTCCTGCATGTGCAATTTCATCTGTTTTCCTCCCATTCTTTGCCTTGGAAGAAGAATTTGTGGTCTGTTCAGGTTGATGATCCCAAACCTTGCTTCCTAAATCTTAGTAGTAAACTGCATGGGAGAAGTCTAGCTGCAGATCTCAACTATAATCCCTCAACTCTCCAAAACAATTGCAGTCATAACACTATGTGACAGAACTTAATCTCTCTTCCTCAACCCTGAGTTACAAAATGTCTCAATTGTAAGTGATGTTACTGTTTCCAGAATGAAATCTATCTTGGTTATCTCTAGAGTTAAAAAGAATTGTCATAAATTACTCCAGATAGAATTCTTACAATGACCACCAGCATGAACAGCAACAACAAAAAGCCTCAGGGAAATTTGTTTCTCAGGACCTGGGCTCAAAGCATTTCTGATACTAGATATCTCTACAAGCCAGGCTACTGTCAAAAAGAGCAAATTCCAGGAAGCCAGGCCTTTTTGGCTGCACAATTAGACTGAGGCCAGAGTGTCTTTCAGCTCTTAGAAGGACTCACACCTAAATAAAGAGGTAAAGAAAGATTTTCATAAGAGGCCACATAGGGCCTTAGTCAGTAAAGTAAACCTGAGTTCATTCTTCAGCATCCACAAAAAAGCCAGTCATGGTGGTTCATAATTCCAGTTGGGGATGTGGAGACAGAAGGATCCCTTGGGCATGATGACCAGCCAATATAGTCAATTGGTGGATTTCAGGTCAGTAAGAGACCCTGTCTCAAAAACTAAGTTGGAGAGAAATTGAGGAAGACACACAATGTCTCTAGTCTCACAACACACACACACACACACACAGTAAATAAATAAATAAATCTTTATAAGTTGACTGTCACAGATATTTGTTACAGTATGAGAAATGGATTAAGACATACAATGAAAGAGCACTTTTCTCTTGTGCTTTCTCGTCAGACACCTGAGAGGAATTTACTCACAAACAGTAAAGAAGAAAAGTCTGACTGTTGTGACTAGAACAGTAGTGATCATGGATAAGCAAGACTCTGTGGTAGGATATAGAATTCCCTAAGCACATGCCCAAGAGTAATAACTGGGGTAGACTTATTTTCAGCCTTTAGTGGACCCTGTGCACTAATATTCACAGTGGCTGTACAAGTTTGCACTTCTACCAGCAATGAATTTGTTGCTATTTTTCTTTTTCTTTCTTTCTTTCTTTCTTTCTTTTTTTTTTTTTAAAGAAAGCATATGCAGTTGGGTGGATATGGAGTGATCTGGGAGGAGTTAGGGGAGGGAAGAATATGGTCAAAATATATTGTATAAAAAGATTATTTTTAATTGAAAAAACATTTTTAAAGAAGAAGCAATTCCTTTCCTTGAATCTTTGCCAGCATGAGATATCATTTGTTTTATTGATCTCAGTCATTCTGACTCGAGTAAGAAGAAATCTCAGTCGTTTTAATCTGCTTTTCCTTAACAGCTAAGGATATTGGACTACAGTAGAGACCTACCTGCAAGATAGACTGCTGCAATAGTGGCCCGCATGTTACAGAAGTAACCTACCACTGGGGGAGTTGTTCTTATTGTTTCTTTCCTTTTTTTTCTTTTTTCAATTGGCTGTAAAGCCCACTCTATAAGCTAGAACCCATTCCTGCCACTGTTAATAAGATCAAGAGCCTGAGAGTGACTAGGTCATGAGCCCTCGGGGAATACCTGCTACTGTCATTCTCCTAAATAAGCAGAGCAAGAAGACCACTCCTAATGACATATTGCTATACCCATAGGTCTTTGCATTGCCAGCCCTCATCAAAGAAGCTTCTCTTGGCAGCAGGTAGTAATTAACATAGCTAACCACAACTAGATAATGCTCAGACAGTGAGAGACCTTCCAGAGCTCAGCTCCAAGACTGGGAGGATGTTTAGTCATACCCCTCCCTTCAGGACTCCGGGGTCTGTGTAGAAGTGGACGGAGGCAGAAGCCTAAGAGCCCGAGGTGGTGGATGAGTGTGAGGACAGAACATCCTCCAGACTCAGCAGGGCTGTTTCACATAGAGATCCAGAGACTGGGACACCAGCAAACAAGACCTGCCCAGGTTCAAGCCAGAAAAAAAATCCCAGGTCAGAGAAAGGGAGGTGGGCACAAAGTCCCACCGCTAACCACGAAGCTATTTGCAATTGATACTTGCTGGAAAGGGGGAAAAAAATCAGTTTTCTCCAGTGGAATAACCCTGAGTGTATCAACCACATTCCAGAGAAAGGGTTCATGCTCAGGAGTAGTCGGCTAACACAAAACAGACTCCATGGTGTTTTGGTTGGGTGGTGGTGGTGGTTGTTTTGGTTGGTTTTTTTTGTTGTTTGTGTGTTGTTTTGGGAAGATGTGGTTGCACACGTGTACACCTTTTTTTGGTTTCATTTAGTATTTTTGTTGTTGCCGTTGTTTGCTTTTTTTTTTTTTTTTAAAGAAAGAAAATATGAAGTTGGTTAGATAGGGAAAGGGGAGGAGTTAGCGGAGGAAAAAGAATATGGGCAAAATATATCGTATGAAAAGATTTGTTTTTAATTGATTTTTTTTTTTTTTTTTTTTTGGTTTTTCAAGACAGGGTTTCTCTGTGTAGCCCTGGCTGTCCTGGAACTCACTCTGTAGACCAGGCTGGCTTCGAACTCAGAAATCCGCCTGCCTCTGCCTCTGAAAAATGTTTTTAAAGAAGAAGAATTACAAGCATAACAAGGCATAATGATGGTGTGCGTTCTGCCCAAAGAGGTCTCGGGTACTGAAATAAAATACGAAGATTGAGATTTTGTCCATCTACTTGGAAGCTTCTGGGTGTGAGGTATAGAAAGCTGGCAACTGCTCAAATAAGTGGGAATAAGTTAGAGAGACAAGACACATGAAAGAACCTGTCTCCAAAGAGTGCCAGCAGTGCCAACGGACTGGAGTCCAGCCCTCCAGACAGAGTCATTTCCTACTGGAAAGCGCTGACTCTTTTGGCTTTGACCTGGGCAACAAGACATTCTCCAACTTGGCCCAGCTTTCTCCACAAGGATTTTTCTTTCTGGAGAAAACAAAACAAAGCAAAGCAAAGCAAAGCAAAGCAAAGCAAAAAGCAATACAGCAAGTTATATAGTGAGAAGGCTAAAGAATGTCAGGAATATGAATCACAAGGGAGAAAATTCCCACGCTGCTTCCCAGAGGCATTCTCTTTGAGGCTAGCACTCATTACTGAGCCCGTAGGTCTGCAGTTTTGTAAAGCACCCCTCCCTTTATGGGGGTCGTGCTTGTGTCATTTTATAACATGTAGACAATCTGAATACTTGTTTCTGTCTCTGCCTGCTCCTTTGCATATCCAAGCAGCAATGAGGACATTTAAAAGGGTATGGAAAATGAAGCTAAATAAAACCCGTGCAGCACTGAGCCCTGTGCCTTTTATTAGCTGGGACCTGAGTAGGGAGACTGAGCAGCTACAGCTCGGAGGTAGAGAGCTCGCCCAACATATGTGAGCCTTGTATTCAATTCCCAGAACCATGAAGAGTAAAAATCAAGTGTGCATGGCATCCTGGATGTCACAACACTTGTATCTGTAACAGTTCATCAAATGGCGACAAGCCACTCTCTTTTTATTTCCACGGACTTGACTTCTGCCTCCCCAGGAGACCATGGTAGAAGAAGCAGAGAGCAGCCATAGGTGTGCTGCATATCTCCCCTGAGGCTCCTGCCATCTTCCGTAAGCAAACACTGGCACTGAGGAGGACACAGCCAACCCCTTACCCAGTGATAGCAGAAGCAGGACCGGAAAGTGGAAGTGGGAACACGATTCCCAAGAAAGAGATTCTAGGATCACTTAGTGCTCAGTGCTTTAGGATCATTTGTCTCCAGTGATAAAAACGAGAGGATTAAGAAGAGTATAGAAAAAACTTATGTTTCAGCACCAAGTCGTCAGCCTTTCTGGCGGTGAGACCTAACCCTAGTTGTTACCCTTTTGATACTTTGTGACTAGCAGACATACAACCTCTGTTGTTCTGAGACAGGGTCTATCGGAGCTCCTTTACAGTTCTCTCTATAGGGTAGTGCGTTTTCCCGCCACCTGTGAGTGACGTCAATACTCCTTTATTTGTATAAACCTGTATCTCTGTCATTTTTCCTTTGAACTACTCATTATGGATTCAACTGTGTCCACCTGGTCAAAGAAATATGTTGAAGGTATGCCCTACTCCCTAGCACCTGTGAGAACTGATTTAGAAATTAGGGTCTTTGCTGATGAATGAATTGTATCATTGCGAAAGGCCTTGGATCTGAATAGCAGCAACCTAAGAGAAAGAAGAAGTCTGGAAACACGTGGACTGTTGATGTGGACATGGCAGGCACTACCTCCTTCTTTCTCGTTCACCTCCTGGCACTGAGCAGCTTTCCTCCACTATGAGTTTACACCATGGTGCAGTCCCATCACAAGTCCCAAAGCCTAAGGCCAACCAACCATGGACAACAACTATCAGCCAAAGCAAGCCTTTTGTCCTTGTAAGTCACATGTCTTGGGCATGTTGTGACAGTGACAGAATGTTTGCTATCATAATTGAAAGAAAAAAATACGTATACAACAGCAGCTGGAGATCTCGACACTCCATCTATGTGATAGAGCCATCACATTGAAAATAAGTAAGGAAGGTGAATTATCATATAACATAATTATTATATATAATATATTATATATGTGATATATATAACATTAGACAATAATATTATACAATATAATATAACAACTAGACGTAAGACAGGGAGAAAATATTTGTCCCAGGTGCACAAGCGACATTTTCCAGAGTAGACAACATGTTAGATCACAAATTCTCATTGTGTGTGTGTGTGTGTGTATATGCGCGCACACACATGTGTGTGGTAAGAAGTGGGATATGCGTGCATGCTCATGACCATGTATGCACATGCACATGAAGGTGACCAACAGGTGTCATTTATTGCTCTCCATCTTATATTTTGAGACAAGATCTTTGTTTGAACACAGTACTGACTAGTTGGCTAGGCTGGCTGGCCAATGACCTCTGAGGGTTCAACTATGTCTGTCCCTTTCCTGCTGTGAATGCTAAGGTTGCAGAGGTGCATTGTCACACTGAAGCTTTAACATGGGCACTGGGGATTCAAACTCAGTTCCTCATGTTTGTGGAACAGGTACTTTGTCAACTGTTACCTCCCTAGGCCCTGAGTCGATTTATAATGATACACTTCATATAAAGTGTCTTCCTCAATTGGAATAGGATAAATTAGAAATCAGTAACACACATATATATATGAAATTAAACAATAGACCTTTCAACAATCAATAGGTCGAATAAACCACAGTGAGAACAGAGTATGCTTAGAGAAAAAAGAGAACAGAGACAGTGTGTGGTTGAAAGGTATGCTTATAGCCCTAAGTGTTTAAATTAAACACAGAGAGGAGCCAGGCATGATGGCGCACACCTTTAATCCCAGCACTTGGGAGGCAGAGGCAGGCTCAAGGCCAGCCTGGTCTACAAATCAAGTTCCAGGGCAGCCAGGACTACACAGAGAAACCCCATCTCAAAAAGAAGAGGGGAAAGTGATATAAAACTAGTGACTAACTTTTATAAACTGTGGGAAAATAAAGAACTGGGATCGATAAACAGAGACTAAAATCTAGTTTAGAGTTTTGGACTGTAGACTTACCGTTACTAAGATTCGACCCAAAGTGATCTACAGACTGAGTCAAATCCCCGTCAAAATCTCATTTCCTTTTAGAAATTAGAAACAATCATCCTACAGTTCATGTGAAATACTAGGCAAGCACTCTCATGCTGAGCTCTGATCCAGCCCCATCAAAGGACCTTTGACATAGGTGCCAAGACCACTCAGCTGGAAAATTCTTTCCAACTACTGGAGCACCCAGATACCAAACAATGAAGTTGAATCTTTTAAAGTATTTAAAAAAAAAAAAAAAAAAAAAAAACCCTTCAAAATTATCAAAATTACATCATCAGACCACTCTAAAAATAGGCCACCAGATTTGACAAAGTTTTCTTTTTTTCTTTCTACTTTTTATTTTATTTTATTTTTGTTTTGTTTTGTTTTTATTTGATTGAGGTTGTTTGTTTTATTTGTTTGTTTTGGGTTCTATTTTTGATTTTTGATTTTTGTTTTTGTGTTGTCGTTTGTTGTTGCTGTTTTGAGACAGAACTTGCTATGTGGTCCCGGCTGGCCTCAAATGTGTGGTACTTACCTTGCTTCAGCCTCTTAAATGGCTATAATTACATACATGAGCTACCATATTTGGGTTGAATTGTTTCTTGAAGACAACAGAAGCTGAGAAGCTAAGGATGTGTGTGCATGTTAGACTTCACAACTTTATTACTTTTGACCAGGCCCTACTCTGTAGCCCAAGCTGCACTAAAACTCTCTAGGAAGCCCAGACTGGCCTTGATTTTGTGACAATTGTCCCGTTTCAGTCCCACAAAGGCTGGGATTGGGGATGAGAACCTTCACATCTATCTTACATTTTAAATATTTATGTATCAAAAGACAAGATGAAGCTCGCCCTCACGGTAGATGTCTTTCACCTTGGCTTCTTAAGAGGCAGAAAAAGGAGACTTATAAGATCTAAGGCAGCCTGGGTTACACAGTAAGACCCTGACCCAAAATTATTTTCAAAAGTACAGCGTTTCAATTTTATATGATAAAAAATATCTTCGAGTCTGTTCTAAGTCCCCATGACCACATGCAGCGAGAAGGAAAGAATGTACAGTCTACTTTTTGGTGGTGGTGGTGGTGGTGGTGGTGGTGGTGGTGGTGATTTGGTTGGTTTAGTACGGTGTTTTGATGGGGGGAGGGCTTCCAGTATGAGAAGGTGGAGGAGATAAAACCTCACTGCACTAATACAGTCCAGCCTGATCTGAAATGTGCCGTCTTCCTGCACTGGCCACCTGAGGGCTGGGATTACAGCTGTAACCATCACACCCATTGACCTGCCTCCTCAGTAAGCAGCCATTCTTTGAAAGGGGAAAGGGCTGGAGAAATGGCTCGGCAGGCAGTAAACAGAATCATCTGTCCCTGCAGAAGGCCCCGGAGGTTTGCTTCTGAGCACCCACATGGCACCAATGTGTCAGCTTCTAACTGTAACTCCAATCCCAGGGGATCTGACACCTTCTTCTGACCTCTGCAGCCATGGTCACTACATGTAAATGATACAGGCAAAACACCCATATGCATAAAATTTTCTTTTAAAAAGTTAAAATGTTAAAGAATAGGAAGAGATTTACCCATGGGACAAGTTTCCCCCTTGCTGTAGATGAGTCATCCACTTGACCGGAGGCTCCCTAGGATATCCGCTCACTAAAGATCCCAGCTCCTCTCATTCTTGCCCAGCCACCAGCCACCAGCCACCAGCAGCAGCCCAGCTTCCTGAAAGTACCACATTCCCTGAGAGAGCCTAGCTTCTCTACTCACTGGTCACTGCACACACCCCCAGGGCTCTGAGCTCTCTGATCTTCCCATAGCAGTAAGATAAAACCCACTTGTTCCCTCCCTCCACCATGAGGCTGGTAACTTAGAGGACACAGAGATAAAAGACTGAGGTTTTGGTTTTTTCTCCCCCCCCCCCCCCAGTAACAAATAGTAGTTTGTCTTTCCCAGCTACCTCAGAGCTGACCTAGCATCAAAGCCCATGAAACCCGCAGAAATCCAAGACAGGCTAGTTCTATCCACCCCACCCCATGTGGAACCTGGCTGTGTGCAGGATGGAGAGAGTAGAGAGAGGAGCCTTGTGGGAGACAAACAAAAACACACACACACAGGGTCAATCTAGACTGAAGCACACATGCACACATATCCCCCAAAGTTTGTTTTTTAGCTTTCCCCCATGATACTTTTAGCTTAGCAAATAGACAAGATGGGGACAGGACGGGACAAAAGAACAGCAAAATGAACTTGTCCCATGAGTAAACCTTGAGCTGACTTAGCATTGTCTAGTCTAGAAAGCTTAAGGGGCTGGCAACAGACAGGTAGGTGTTCTAAGAATTCATCTGGGACCCTGAAGTCCGATGTTCATGTCTGCTCTAAGTACATGGGCCTGTGTGCAAATTTGGAGGACAGAGAGAATAGTCTACTCTCCTGATAACGAAACCTAAGGTATAACCCTCATGCCAGATGCTGTGCTAAGAACCAACATGGCCACAGATGAGTCTCTTCTCTCCATGTTATCTATGAGAAGACTGATGACCAGTGAGCTGAGATCAGTTCTCCCAGATCATGTCCAAAGGAAAGACTTAGATCTGCACCACATTGGGCTACATACTGTTAGCCCAACGTACATGCTCTTTCCATGGGGATTGTCGGCATAACTTTGAAAAATGCAAAGCAACAGTAGGTCATCAGTTGACAATTGGCTCATGACTCCAAAAGCAGATATGTTAAAGCTCTAAGCTTAACATGTGCAAATGTGACCTTATTTGGAAATAGACATTAGAAAGAGAGAGAATAAAAAAGAAGTTTAAATGATTTATTGGGTTAGACTGGACCTAACACAGTCATTGGAAGGACAGCACCAAGGGAAAGTAGCCATGTGTAGATGAACAATGAAATTGGAGCTATGCTGTGTTAGCCAAGGAACATGAAGGGCTAAGGATAGCCAGGGCAAGAGGCCCTCATCATGAAGCCCAGCCTCTGGGTTTGGAGTGTTGGCCTCTGGAACTGTGAAAGAAGAATACATTTCTGGTTTGGTTTTGTTTATAGACAGGCTCTCACTATGTAGCCTAGGCAAGCCTCAACCTCCAGGGGACTGGGATTACAGGTGTGCACCACCACGACCAGCAAGATTCTGTTTGAAGCCATCGAGTTAGAGGTACCTTGTGACACCAGCGATGAGGGTAGAATGACATCCATTTTTCTGAGTTTGAAGGGGGGTGGGGGTGGGATTGGAGGTAATGTGTGAGTAGCTGCTCCAGCATCCCAAACTTGATGATCTGAGCCCAATTCTTATAAACTGCACAGTGGGAATGCAGAACCAGGTGTCCCTTGACCTCCGCAGTCATGCCATGACACATGTGTGACCATTCCCATGCATACATACATGTACACAAAGAAAAATATTATAAGATACTAATTTTTAAAGTTCATGGAGTGTCTGTGTATGTGTGTGAGTGTGTGTGTGTGTGTGTTTGTGTGTGTGTGTTGGAGAAGAAAGAAAGAAAGAAATAGATCAGGTAAATTTAAAAAAAAACAGATTATTTCTGGCATGCTGGACTGAGGAATGGAGACAAGATGTCAGCCCCAGAAGAGAGAGACAGAGAGAGAAGGCATGGTGAAGTTTCTGGGGTAAGTGGCTTTTCAGAAGCCAGGGCACAGAAAGGGAGGGGCAGACGCCAGAGCCAGGGCTGAGTTGAAAGTGAGCTTCAGACAGGCTCTACCCTTCTCTGGCAGCAGGAGAAGCTGCTGGGAAAGAACAGGATGCTCTCATGGCTGACCTGACCATGAAGATGACCTTGTCACACTCTATCCTGCCACCTCGCACCTCAACAGGGCGCTGACGTCAGCCTCTTCTTCAGTTACTGAACTCAGAACATGTATTTAGCACTCACGAAGTGATTGGCACAGGAGGATGGGGACTGAGGAACCAGGTTGTTAAGAATCTCACAGTTGCTACGGCCTGGTGCTTCACTTCCCTGACAGCCTAGAACTCGCCTCTTTCCAGCTCCATCCAGTTCCTTTCAGCTTCACCTCACCGGCTGTGACACCTTCACCACAGGTTTCTTGGTTGCTGTACTGAGTTTCTTTATAGATAACCACATAGTGATTTTTTTAAATTTATATGTATATGTGATGTTGCTCCTCCATCCCCATTAAGCTGTGAGCTTCACAAACGCTGTCAGTTTCTATCCATCCCTGTGTATCCATGTATTCTGTGCTTTTGTAGAGACTGGTACAATGTAACAGACCAGGAAACAGGTGACAAATCCAAGTTCCAAATATTCTAGAACTCAAGCAGCAGAGAGCTTAAAATAACAGGAAAACACTCAGAGCACAGGATTCATAAAATTAAGAGATGTAAATACCTCTTAGTCACATGGACTTCATCAAATCAACTCTGCTCAAAAGAAGAGAAATTCACTTTGAAGGTGCACTGAGGAAACACGGTTCACTTTTCTGAGACCAACACGAGGTTGACAGCATATAGAATTGTTCTACCTGCTTGCAAACATATATCGGGGAGAAGGTCATTCCCAATGCCTCTTACGTTACAAGTCCATCGAGCCCTTGGCCAACCCTAGCATCTAAGGGCACCTGTAGAAAGCCTGTGATTAAGGCTGCACACAGAACCCTGAAGTTTAGGATCCCACTACAGCACAGCACAGGGATCTGGAGTCACTCAAGAGACAAGGAAAACCAGGAAAATAAACTTGAGTAGGTCCAAGGTCCAAGACGGATAGAAAGGTAGACAGGCAGGCAGACAGACAGATAAGAAGACTTCCCAAGACATTGCCTTCCTTCCACAGTGATTCTTTATTTTTTACCATTCACTTATCTAATATATAAAAACAAAAATTATATATATATCCATAGGGTACCATGTGAGAAATATATACATAGTTTCTTTATGGTGAAAATAGTTCAAAAGCTTTCTTCTGGCATTTTGAAATAAGCAGCACAATGCCCTGGTCTCCAGGCACCCGACTGGACAGTAGCACACAGGGCCTCTTGCTCTTATCCCAAAGCATAAGTAGCCACCGACTGACCTTTCCCTCCTGCTCCATCTTCCCACTGCTTCCAGCCAGCCTCAGATAAACTCTCAATTTCTAACATTTTGGTTATGTGACTGTTCATCTAGTGATAAACAAAATAAATTAAATTTTTTTAAAAAAAATCTAAGCTGTGGTGTTAGACACTCGTAAATCTCAGTACTTGAGGGGCTAAAGTAGGAGGACCAGCTTGTGTGAAGTTCAGATAAAACTATCCAGCACAGAGCAAAAAGATTGTAAGAGCCAGAGGATCAGGGAGTTGCTGTGAGATTGCATCTCTGAGCAATGTCAGAGGCTACACCCATAAAGTCTCACCAATACAACTCTACACATGAGCTGAACAAGGTTGTTACCAAAAGACATGCCAAGATAGGAGAAAGCCCAGAAGGCCTCAACCCTACACAGGCAACTACAGGCAGCTAAGGAGTGCCAAGAGTGGGAGAAACAGTCTTCTCTAAGGAAGAGCACATCAACTGGTTATCCAGTGCCAAACGGTCAGCACCAAAAATGCACATATGAGTAATATTATACAGACTAAGGAGGGAGGGGGGAGAGAGAGAAAGAGTGTGTGTGTGTGTGTGTGTGTGTGTGTGTGTGTGTGTGTGTGTGTAGATGTAAGCGTATCATTTATTCTCCTGCTCTGTCATCTCCAAGGCTTACTGCCTCCGTCTGCTAACCTAGGCCTAGTTCTGGAAGCTTCTACCTTCTGTAAAATCTTATCTAGGCCTAGAATGTTTTCAGCCTCTGAGACTTCCTGCTGAATAAGCTCACCCTCTTCCTAGTTCTTTCTGATCTCTGACCAGCTGGTTCAACTCAGCTGTTCTGGCTCAAACTTCTCACCATGCTAAGTGATTCAATCTGGTTTCCCTAGGCTTCTCCTGAATTGCTCTGCTTGACCACAAACTGTCTATGCCATTCTCTTCTGATTTTCTGGCTCCTCATTCTCAGGCTCGTTCTGTCTTCACCAGTGTCTAGCTTGTTTTCTCTCTGCAACTCGTCTCTGTACAATTGTCTCAGTAAAACTTCCTTTTTTCCTTCCTCTTCTCTCTCTGCTTGGCCCCTTAAGTAGCTTCCCTTTCCTCTCTCTTCTCGTGAGAATTGGGCATGTCATATTCTATCAAATTTTTCTCTGAGTCATCACTTTGTCTGCCACTCCATTAGATATCACTTTCAAACATGGATGCTTCCTTCTACAAACTAACTTTACCTTCATTGTTTGGGACTATGGAAATGTCTATATTCTAGCCAGAGGAATTAAAGGTATGTGCTAAGGTCTGAGCCACACCACAACTAGAAACAGGGTTTTTCAGTAAATAACACAATCTTGGATTTTGTTAAATAACAAAGTGTGATCAAATATCCTGTAACATATGTGTGTGTGTGTGTGTGTGTGTGTGTGATTGTGTGTATATAATAGTTTGTATATTTATATATGTTATTACATTTATAATAACATAAATTTATAGATTTATATATTTTATAGGTATTAAAATACATGTTTATAAGAATATTATCTTTTTAAAGCATATTTTTATATTTTACATATTTATATAAATCCATTTATGCATGTGATAACAATTCATGAAGAGGAGACCATAAATTTGAAAGAGAGCAAGGAGGAATAAATGGGAGGGTTTGGAGGGAGAAAAGAGAGAGAAGCATTGTAATTATAATTTCAAAAATAAAAAAGACCTTCAGAGAAAAACCCAACTATATAATAGTCATATACAAAACGATAAAGTTGGGAAAGTCTTATATCTTTCTTGCCCACTTCAGGAATGCTCATGAAAAGAATCATAAATGATTGTTGATCACAGAGTAATTTGTGTTCACTATATCACTATCACAAAATACCGGAGAGAATCTGCTTATATGGAGGGAAGATTGGTCTTGGAGCTATTGCTTAATCACTTTCCTGGAAAGCTTAGGATGAGATAGTTTCCTTAGAGCCAGAGGCTGGGTAAATAAACATCAGGTCAGGCAAAAGCCCTCAAGCATCTAAGGGAAGCATCTGATTATCTTCCCTCTGGAGCCACACAGTGACTCAGTTACTCAGTTTCCTCATTGTCTCCCTACAGAGCTCTCCAACTCCTTTTACTTCCTGCTTGGCAGCCATTCCTTTGTTTGCTTGCTTTTTTTTTTTTTTTTTTTTTTTTCCCAAGACTAGGTCTCACTATCTAGTTCTGCTGTCCTGGAATTCGCTCTAAGTAGACCAGGCTGGCCTTGAACTCAGAGATCCTCCTGCCTCTGCCTCCCCAGCGCTGGGATTAAAGGTGTGTGTCACTACACTTAGCTTATTTCAAGCCATTTTTAAACACAGTATCATCACAGATGTTAGACAGCTAGATGCCACACTGACTATCACAACCTTGTACATCTCAAACAATAGTCGTCTTTTTTTTTTTTTTTTTTTTTTTAATTTAAAAACCCAGATTGTCTCACAGGAATGTAATCTCCACCCCCTGCCCCACCTCTAACCTAGGACACAATGTTTCATGACTAACCTAGGACACAATGTTTCATGACTAACCTAGGACACAATGTTTCATGACTAACCTAGGACACAATGTTTCATTGAATCCCATACAAACCACATAAAGACCATCTACCATAGATCCATTTAATCTGCATGTACAAGGTTTTCTAAATGGAACCTGGACAGTTAAGCATATTCCCCAAGGTTACACAGTGAGAGAAGATGGGATTCTCAGTCTATCTTCAGATACCTCTCCCTACATGCTCCCAAGTGGCTTTCTGGTACACAGATCTTTTCTGTCTCTCACTTCTTTGTGCCGCTTCCTCCCTCCCTCCATCTCTGCATTCATTTGTCCATCAGTATCCTCCAGAACCTGCTCTATACTGGGCACCAAAGCAGATGAAAGACACAGAGTGCAAACAGTGCTTCCCTGACTCTAACAAAGAACACACAGATGAAGAGACAAGCCCAGACATGAGAGTCTCCAGCATGACCCCTGGAACAGCTCCTAACACTCGTCCATCTGTCTGTCATTGTCTCTTCCTTCCTTTGAAGGAATGTATTCACCTATCACAGTGAAGACAGCATGAAAACCCTGGTAGGTAAACTCAGTTCCCGAATTAGACACATACGTTCATAACTCTTGCATTAGACCTGGAACCCACTCCTGCCTGTAGTTTTCTGAGTGTTATTTGTATCAGCTCACTAACAAGAGCCTTGCTTCTTGACGCTTTTCTCCACAAGAAGCCAGGCTGAAAACAGAACGAAAAAGGAAATCCAATCAGGTGATACTTTTCTGAGTTAAGGAAGCATGGGGAAATCTTACCTGCTAGCCTTAAATGTCCTCTGCCTTATCACAGGCTGAAGGATTCAAGTTGCAAGTACCATTGTTCTGGCTAGACTAGAAAGGACAGCCCACTGAAAGAAGACAGTCTTGCCTATGATCTACTCTCTGCACAAGAGAATGGCTGCCTGTGTTCCTTTCCCTAAACAAAGTGCTGAAACTGTCACGTGGATCTATTCAAAGACAAACTCACCAGCATCTGCTTCCTCGTTTGGAGAATGAGCACCGCAGTGAGGATTCTCTAAAACAGTGGCTGTCAATCTCCCTAACACTGTGACCTTTTAATACAGTTCTTCATGTTGTGGCAACCCCTGACCATAAAATTATGTTTATTGCTAAATTTTGCTACTGTTACAATCATGATGTAAATATCTGATATGCAGGATATCTGATACTTGACCCCTGGGAAAGGGTCCATTCAACCCAGCCCTCCCAGGGGCCGGGACCCACAGATTGAGAACTGCTGCTTTAATGTGTAGATGGCCTGGTCCTGGCCATAGGTATGGGTGGCTCAAAATCAAGCCATACTGCTCAGTTCCTGAGCTAACCATATTGAAAGCAGAGCCCTGGCCCTTCACATAAGAATTTCTGCAGACCTAAGCTTGGCCTCAAGTGCCACAGGTGGGCAGGGAGAACTGGCCCTGTGGCCCCAGAAGAGAGAAGGCACAAATGTTTGCTGACTGTCCCACAGGCTGAGAATGAAGTCAGATTCCAAGCTGAGATGCAGAGAAAGTGCAGGGAAAACCTGGGAGGGCACAAACAGTACAGCTGGTAGGCAGCTCAAGGCCACTTTCCCCAGAGACAGAAGGTGCAGAGCTGGACCCCAACAATGCAGCACCCAAAGAAACTTAGGAAGAGTTTCACATCCTCTGAAAAGCATTCAGGAAGTTAGGAGGTGTTTGCTTGTTTGTTTTAGTTGAGAAGACGCTAAGCTCTTTACAATCGCCAGGAAGTGGGAGGGAGCTGCCCAAGGTGAATGGATAAAGAAGCTGGTCCAAGCGGCAGTAGAACTCTATGCAGCCAGAGAACAATGAAAGCAAGACATTTCAGGAAGATGGGTGTGGCTGGAGAGCATTCGTCAGACTCAGAAAGACTAATTCCATGGTCCCGATTACACATGGAACTTTGATTTGTAACTCTTTGACTATCTATCATCTATCTTCTATTTACCATCTACTTATCTACCTATCTATCATTTATCTATATATCTATCTATTTACATCTATCTATCATCTATCTATGTGTGTGTGTGTGTGTGTGTGTGTGAGAGAGAGAGAGAGAGAGAGAGAGAGAGAGAGAGAGAGAGAGACAAATTAGAAAGATCACGAGGAGGAGCCGCCCTCAGGAGGTGGAAAATAGAGTAAGGGAGCATGCGTAATAGGAAAGCAGAGGGAGGAGACCTAACAGAGAGAAGAAAGTGAACGCAGCCAATGGGAATGGGCAGTGGGGAAAGGGAACAGTGTGTCTGCAGAGGCCGTGATGAGAGCCTGCTAACTACGAACTTTGACCAAAGGGAAAAGATTCTGAGGGGGAAATCAGAACTGTGTTGGACTGGCCGATACTTTTCTACGGCTTAATACTGGTTTTATTTTAAATGGGTACAGGAAGAAAAGGATAAGAAACATCACCATCTCCTCTGAGCCAGGGCCTCTGAAGTTCTTTGTGTGACTGGTGCATTAAACTACATGAGATTGAAATGTTGTGTCTCCTTTGATTGCTGGTCAGAAACCCCAAAGCCTGCACAGGGTCAGATAGTGAATAGCGGGCTGCGGTTGCTACTGTGTTCAATCACTTCACCACAGACGACTCCAAAAAATCGTTTGTCCACTTGCCTTAGCTATTTGAGCAGTCAGAGCAAAATACCATAAAATGTGTGCCAAATAAGCTGAAACTCATTTCTCGTGATTCTGGATGGTGGGAAATTGAAAGCCAGATTGTCCAGGGCTTCAGTTTCTGGTAAGAACCTGCTTCCAGAACACAGAGGGCTACTTTGCTATACAACCTTACAGGGTAGGGGGAGTCGAAGGAGCTCCCTGGACATCTTTGCTAAGAACACTGATTTCCCCAGGACTGGGGAGATGGCTCCATGGGTAAAGCATGCCCATGCCATGTAAGTGTGAATGCTAATTCTCAGCACACACATGAAGCTGGTGCCATCACGCACATCTGTAATCCCGTGCTTCTGTGGTGAGATGGGAGATGGAGATGAGACTCTCCAAAGCTCATGGGCCAGCCAACCCCATGGCATATGAATCAGAACAAAGAGATCCTGGCTCAAAAGAGCTGGGAGGTTAGAACTGATACCCAAGGTTGTCTTCTGACTTCTACTCATGCACTGTAGTAGAGATGCCTGCACTCACACAAAAAACACGTCAATATACATATTTATAGCTAGCAAGCACAGATATAACACACACAACATAAAAGAGCACTAATCCCATTGGGGGAAGGTTCCATCACCATGACAGAACCGATAGCACATTATTTTGTTTGAATTGACCATTTGATCCAAATGACAGCCTTTTTACAGACCAAGAAACAGGAGCAGGACAGACATTTTGGAACACACCTATAATCCCAGCACTTAAGCTGAGACAAACAACCATGAGTTTAAAGCCAGCCTGCACAAATACAGCAAGATTTTGCCTCAAAATGGGGTTGGGGATTACTCAGTCAGCATAAGCACCTGAGTTTGGATCTCTGGCCCCATATTAAAGTAAAACATGATGCCCCTCTGTAAGCCACATGCTGGTTAGTTTTTGTCAATTTGACCCCACATAGAGTCACCTGAGAAGAGAGAATCTCAACCATGAAAATTGCCCAGATCACATCGGCCTGTTGCCATCATCTTGTGGGATGACCAATGACAGAGCATCCCCTGTGGGCCGTTCTATCCCTCCTGACTGCTGACATTAAAGGCACGCCTCATGGCTGCCAGGTTTATGGCAATTTTCCCCTTAACTTTTTATTGATTCTTTGTGAATATCACACCATGCACCCCAATCACACTCAACTCCCCATCTCTTCATATCTGTCCTCCACCCCTAACCTCCTCCCTCAAAAGAAAATTAGAAAAATAAAACCTCATTGTGGTAACTGCAGTGTGTATCTCACACTGTATATCCCTTCGTCCAAACATCTTTACTTGTAAATGTTCCTTGCATTGAATCATTGGTCTGGCTCGAGGCCTTCTGCCTCTTGCTCTATTATGTATACTGGATCCTCACTGGGGCTCCTCTCAGATACCCTGTTGTTACCCTGTGTCATGGAGATCCTGCAGCTTTGGGTCTGCAGGACTGGCCCCTTCAGGTGCTCCAGGAGTTCACAGATGATGTAGATGTTGGGGTGGGCCACCTCATAGTCCTGGCTCTAGGCCTGAGTGGTAGCTGTGTTGGTCGGCCTGCCAGCTCTCCCACACTCACGTCTCCAGAGCCAGCTCTCCAGCACTGCCCTGGCTAACTCACCTAATGCCTCAGCCAGCAAGGGGTGAGGCCAGTGCTCCCTGTTCTCATGCCCTCAGGGCTGCCTCACTTGGCCTTTGCTTCTAGGGCCTGCTTTCCTGCTATCATGACCTCAGTTCTCCCAGCAGCCACAGGGAGCAAGAGGAAGCATCTCTTCCTCACCCACACCAGGATGAGGGGCGGGGCCAGCTCTCCTGCACTCACACCCAAATCCCCACCATAAGGGCTAGCTCTACTGTACTGCTCCAGCTTGGGGGGTGGGGGGCACTCTCCTGAGTGCTGCAATCATCAAGAACAACAGGAACAGCCAGCTCTCCAGAGTAATCCAGCCAATGAAGGGCAGAGCCAGCTCTGCATAACCCTTGGACATCAACATGATCTCAGGGGAAAGTCCAGACCCCCAGTCTGGGGGCTTCTGCATGCCCTTTGATGGTGACATGTGCCACCAACATCATCATAGATCCCCTGCTGCTGCATGGCCATGGACCCAGACATGGCCTTCAGTGGCAGAATGGGCCAGAACTTCACCATGGCCTCAGGTGGTAGCACAGGCTACTCACATCAGGCTGTTCTTCAGAACCCTAAAGTCTTCAATTCCGCCTCTCTTCATAATGCTCACACCATTCTGCTTCTCTTTCTCCCATCTCTCCACCACAGACTTACAAATCTTACGGCACTCTCTGCGGGCAGGCCAGGTGGCGGTAGGCAGGTCTATGGTATTTCTCTATAGCAGCTGGGAGACCGACATTCTCAGTTCTTACTTCCAGCTTTGGAAAATTCCTGACTCATTCTCCAGGATCAGATATCTCTCTCTCTTTTTTAAATTTAATTTTATTATGTTATATATCTTATTGTTATTAGTTTATGTGCATCAGAACCTTTCCTGCATTTATCTCTGTGCATCACACATGAACCGGGTGCCCAAGAAGGCCAGAAGAGGGAGTCACAACCTGACAGATGGTTGTGAACTGTTGGGTGAGTACTGGGAATTGAACCCTGGTCCTCTGGAAGAAAAGCCAGTGCTCTTAACTGTTGAGTCATCTTTCCAGGCCCATACTTCTTTCTTATTGTGTGAGCCCTTCATAACAGATATCAAGACATATTAGAGACTTGGGCAATTTGGGGGGGCATACCGTGGAAGAACATTCTGACACACCAGTTAAGATTGACTTAGGTACCAGGGCGATAGTGGGTGCTTATAATCACAGTACTTGGAAGATGATAAGAAGTTAGAGGTCATTCTGGACTACATAATGAGATGTGAGACAGCCCTAGTTAAAAACAGAAAATGAAGCTAGTGGTGCACGCCTTTAATCCCAGCACTTGCAAGCCATTGACAAATAGATCTTCATGAATTCAAAGCCAGCCTGGTCTGGCCAGCCCCAAAACATCCAGGGCTACATAGAGACTCTGACTTTAAATAAATGAAGAAGAAAAGAAGAAAGAGAACTAAACTTCCAGGCATAAAATTTTTAGCATTTTTTAAAAAAATTTTTTTATTTATTTTTATGTATAGGAGTGTTCTATCTACATGTACTCCTGCATGCCAGAAGAGGGCATCAGATCTCATTATAGGTGGTTGTGAGCCACTATGTGGTTGCTGGGAATTGAACTCTGGACCTCTGGAAGAACAACCAGTGCTCTTAATCACTGAGCCATCTCCCCAGCCCTACCAGGCATAAAATCTTATAATTAATCATTCATTGAGGCTTATAATGTCAGCATGATGTTAATGTCACTGGCCCACTTTTACACACGCACAGTGGCAGATGACTTGAGGCCTTTGAATCTTCTGGGGCTGCTGTGGATCTCCCTTCCTCCAGGTTTCCCCCCACCATTAGCCACACATGGTCATATTAGTAAGTAGTTACTGTCCTTTTGCTCCAGTGCCATCCCATAGGATGTTCCCCAAGGTTGGTCAGCACACTACCATCATCAGATTCTCCTGGGATGCCTGTTACAACCCCAGATTCTCGGGCACCACTTTCTATGTACGAGGTCAGGAAACCATGCTTTTAACAAATACTAAGTCTTCTCTTACTGACACCAACATTTCACAAGCGCAAGAAGGAAGCTGCTCTTCTCATTTCTCTCCTTTGGGAATCAGACACATCCTAACACAGGGTAGGCAATTACCAGATGTTGGTGAACATATTAATAAATGGAGTCTTTAGCATTTACCTGAGTTCTGCTGAGTCCACCTTGCTAAGCCAACACATTAAGCCTGTAAGTGGGAGCTCTCATCTGGGGTACTAGCCAGCTGTCTATTTAAAGATACCTCAGTCCCACAAGACTGGGAAATTCCTCACACTTCTGCCACAGGTCTTTTTCCCCAGAACATAGTGGGCATTTATTGAATACTCAATAAATGCTTGTTAAATGACTAAATGAAAGTTGAATAACAGGAAGATGGGGTTACTGAAGAGAGTGCCCACTACCTTATCAGTTTCTGTATGTCTTTCACTGTATAGTTCCTGGGTCTTCACAAGTTTCTGATCCTATCTTAATTTTAACTGTGTCCTGTGTGCAATGCTGTATAGCTGTCACCTAATTCTGATAATGGATGTTTCTCACTCAAGTGGCAATCACCCACATTAGATAATTCTGCAACTGTTTACCTTGCATGCTCCTTCCCTTCTGTTTCACTGATATCCATGTCACTGAAGAGATGCCAGCAATGTGAACTCAGGAGAGAGCTCATTGGCACAGTGTTTGGCCAGCATGCACGACATGGAACTGAGGTGCAGGTACATGCCTGTCATCCCAGCACTCAGAAGGTGGAGGCAGGAGGATCATCTTCAGCTACATAGTAACTTCAAAGCCAGCCTGACATATGCCAGGCCCTGCACGAGACAGAAAGAGAAGAGAGCTGTGTTCTCTGTCAGATCTCCTCCCTCTTCCCTCTCCCAGTTTCAGAAGAGTGACACTGCCTAGGATCCCTTACCTTCGTGATCCTCCTGCCTCAGCCTCCTGAGTTCTAGAATGATAGGTGTACCCCACCACCCCTGGCTCATTCTCTCCTAATTGATCAGTAATTTAATTCCATCTTAATACAAGTCCTGGAAGACATTTTCCTAGAAGCTGAAAAGTTGCTTCTAAAATATCCATGAAAAAGCAAAGGAAGAAAGGAAAGCCAGGACAGACACAGGCAGGCCAGAGACTTGGCACTGCCAGCTTCCAGTCTTCCTGTGAAGCCACAGAAATCCAGACAGCAGGGACTGACTACTCTGGACAACCTGAGCTAATTTAGGTGTTGTCCCTGTCTCCTTGAAGCTGAGTGTGGTGACACAGGCCTGTGACCCTGGGTCTCAGAAGGCTGAGGCAGGAAAGTAAAGATGAAGTAACCTAGGCTACTGAGACCCTGTGAGGAAGAATGCAAAAAAGAAACAGAAAGGGGTGAAGGGGGTGATTTGAACAGAAGAGCTGTGAGGTAGCACCCTTGTGAAGAGCCAGTGCTGATTACAGGAGTCCATAAGAACTTTCCAGATGGGAGGGAGGCTCACGGGTGTGTGTGTACATACATATATATATGTACACACACATATATGTGTGTATTTGTATGTAGTATGTGTGTGTTTATGTGTATGTATGTATGTATATATATGTGTGTGTGCGCACGTATGTCTGTGTATTTGTATGTGGTGTGTGTGTTTGTATGTCTGTATATATGTATTTGTATGTGTGAATATATATATATGAATGTGTCTATCTGTATGTGTATATATGTATGTATATACTGCATATATGTATGAGTTTGTATGTATATATTTATGTATATATGTGTGTATGTATGTACATGTGTATGTTTGTATGTCATGTATATGTGTATTTGTAGGTGGGCATATGTGTTTGTTTGTATACATATATGTATATATAAGTGTATGTGTGTTTATGAGTGTGTGTGTGTGTCTTGCTTTGGGTGACAGCCACACAGGTATAGTCATCTGTCCATACTCATTGCACTGTGCACCTACAAATTGCTTTTTCCTGTATTTGAAATATGTCTCATTTTTTAAAACTGCATTTTTACAGTGGGCAGAAATATTGAGTCATGACATATCCTTTATACACTGTGCTCTCAGTCTTAAGACCATTAGACAGAAATGTAAGGCTTTAAACAGCTCATGGTTTCAGAGACCAGTGTGTCAACAACAGGCCCTCTCCAGTCATCCTACAGAGCAAAAAAGCAGTGGTCTGAATCATAACCTACTGAAAGTGTTTGGCATTGTATTGGCTTTTAAAATTTCATAGAATTAAATCATACTTTAATATATACATTCTCATGTGTTAAATATATAGTAGCAATATACTATATAACTACACACACACATATATAGTAGGAATATATTTAACACATGAGAATAACATTCATCTATAAGTAAGCTGACAAAGATTACACACACCACTAGTGAGTGGCATCACCAGGACTCAAACCCCAGTTGCAAGTCCACATTCTTTCCCAGAAACACACACACACACACACACACACCACTTGAATATTGTCTCTTAGTTAAGATCTCTATTGCTGTGATGAAACACCATAACCAAAAAGCAAGGAGTTTATTTGGCTTATACTTCCCCATTGTTGTTCATCATTGAAGGAAGTCAGGGTAGGAACTCACACAGGGCAGGAACTTGGAAATGGGAGCTGTTGCAGAGATCATGGAGGGGTGCTGCTTACTGGCTTTCTCATGTGGCTTGCTCAGCCCAGGGATTCCACCACCCACCGTGGGCTAAACCTCCCCCCATCCCATCAATCACTAATTAAGAAAATGCCTTACAGCTGGATCTTTTGGAGGCATTTTCTCAACTGAGGTTCCTTTCTCTCAGAGGACTCTCACTTGTGTCAAGTTGGCATAAAACTAGCCAGCACAAGTATGTTTATGAAAATACCCAAATCCTAATTCATGAATTTCCCATTCACTCACCATGATCTTTGAGATCAGCTCTATGAGATTTGAAAACCAATGAGGAGGGCTTTTCTGAGGAGCTTGAAAACACTGGAAAGTTTTAAACTGTCACCTGATTCCCAGCCCTATTTGCTTTGGAATGTAGAGACTGGAATGTCCTCATAAAGTAAATGAGCAACCATGAGTCCAGTGCACGGAGCACACACCACGCTTGCCAAGGACCCATGCGGAGGTGTGCCCTCTGTTTGGGTATTAAGTCACAGCGCCCCCCCCCCTGCCCTGCACACAGGATGCCACCAGCACATTCAGAAGGGAAGCTGCAAGCACAATGCTTACATTTTCAAATTTAATGAGTAAGGCAAGAGTGTTACTCCTGTAATCTCAGCTCTGAGAAGACTGAGGCAGGAGGATCAACTAAAGTTCAAGGTTAGCCTGGGCTATATAGCAAGACCCTATCCCTATCAAAGAACAAAGACAAATGGTGAACAGAAAGAATTGAAAGCAATTAGTAAAAGAAAGAGAGAAATAAGCTTCAAGGTGTCTTTGGGTTTTCCTGCTGTGAACAGACACCATGACCAAGGCCACTCTTTTAAGGACGACATTTAATTGGGGCTGGCTTACAGGTTCAGAGGTTCAGGCCATTATCATCATGGTGGGAGCATGGCAGCATCCAGGCAGGCATGGTACAGGAGGAGCTGAGAGTTCTACATCTTCATCTGAAGGCTGCTAGTGGAAGACTCACTTCTAGGCAGCTAGGACCAGAATATTAAAGACCACACCCACAGTTACACACCTACTCCAACAGGGCCACACCTCCTAATAGTGCCACTCCCAGGCCCAAGCATATACAAACCACCACAGACAACTCCAGCTGCAGACTGCTTTTTCAACCCTTGGTTCTCCAATTATGGTTTTTTATTTTCTTTCTCATTTGTGAATTTTAATTGGGAATTTCTAAGTGCTAAGTCTACACCAAAGCCAAGATTGATCTGTTAGGATCAAGCTTGCCTACAAATTTAAGAAATATCCAATGACTCGTGTACATAGTGACAGGGGTGGGGGGGTGGGGGGGGCGACTAATAGCTAGCTGCCAATGACTCTCTTCCTCTTTCTCTTGCACTAATGACCATAAACCCAGAGGGCACTGATATATTCTACAGATTGAATGAAGACCTACAATCTGAATAGCTATAAGGTCTGATCTTTAGTTTATTGATCTATCAAATGACAAAGGCCAACACTCCCCAAGAGACACCGTCAGGATAATTCTTCATTGTATGGTGTGGTGGTTTGAATAGGTATGGTCCCCAAAGACTGGAGTGTTTGGATGCTTGGCCTGTGGGGAGTGGCACTATTAGGAGGTGTGGCCTTGTTGGAGGAAGTATGTCACTGTGGGTGTGGGCTTTGAGGTCTCTATGCTCAAGCTTTGCCTAGTGTGGAATTCTAGTCCTTTCTTGGCTGTCTGCAAATGACAGTCCCCTCTTGGCTGCTCAGTGATGACTATTTTCTCCTGGCTACCTTTGGATCAAGATGTAGACCTCTTGGCTTCTCCAGCACCATGCCTGCCTGCTAGCTGCCATGCTTCCCACCATGATGATAAGGGATTAAACCTCAGAAAATATAAATATAAATATTAACCTTTATAAGAGTTGCCTTGGTCATGGTGTCTCTTCACAGCAATGAAACCCAAACTAAGACACACAGGTTCTTGCTTCCAGCTTTGAAATCTCAGCATTGAGCAGAAAACACAGCCATCCCTCAGAAATAAACCAAACCCATCATTAAAACCTAGGCACGAAACCAGTAACTTGAATGATTGATTTACAAAGTAATGCAGCAAACTGATGTGACAACACCCTCAAATGGGGATCTCAGAAGGAACCTCTCACTCACCCTGACCTCCTCCTGATCTTTTGTCTTTTGCCCTGCACGTTCCTTCAGGGTGAATCATAGAAACTAGAGCCCCTTACTGCAGGAGCCAGCCAGAAAGACCTAAAAATATCATCCTGATCTTCCCCAGCCCTCTGTGTAACAGTTGACAGCGAAGACATGGAGATCTTCAGTCCCAAAGGTCCTGCTCCTTCACTCCTAGAAAGGAGACACAGTTCAACAGAGGAGACCAGAAGAATCAAGACAGACAGGCCTTGCTGCTCACCACCACTCAGCTCAGCTGCCTCAGTTTCTCTCCTGTCCCTTCACATTCCTTGCTCAACATTCTTAACAGCTAAGCCTTATGGGGTATCAAGTCCTTTCTACCATATCTTTTTGTCTTTAATCAGAAGAGTCCCGTGACACATAAAACTCTATTAGCTAGACGTTTCTCTTGTTAACCTGTCTTTTGTTGTAGGAGTGTTGGTCATCAGCTAATGGTGAGTGAGGAGTGAGGAAAGGTATGTCTTTCCTTTTCTACAACACCAACCGGGCCTTCGAGTTCATGGCTGATTTGATCCCTTCCCCGAGTGGGTCAACCGGACAGCAATCATTGTAATTAGAAGCACAGTTCTCAGCCATCCGGATGCCGCAACCCTTTAGTACAGTTCCTCATGTTTTGATGACCCCCAACCATAAAATTATTGCTACCTCATAACTGTAATTGTATAGAGGAACAGTGTCTCTGTCTCCTAAAACCACTGGAGATTAAGAACCGCTGAATTAGGTTGTTTGGTGGAGGAAAAAGTCAGAATTGAATGCTTTGAGGCTTGTTCTTCGAGAACTTCTCCAGGACTTAATCTAATTTGTAAATAGAAATTCATTTGTCCAATTGTATAGAAATGATTACATGTTATTATATATAAAACATATCTTGATAAATTTTAAAATTTTTTTTGATTGATCAAACAATTAATTGATAAGGTTTTACCATGCTTCCCAGACTGGTCTTCAATTCTGGTTGCAAGCTCCCCTCACCCCAGCTCATTTCAGAACAGCTGGGATTACAGACTCCCACTACGCCCGGATCAAGGTTGATCCACATAGCTTAAAAGGATGCCAAGCATATGAATTTTGGAAGTACATAGATACAGGTTAAATTGTCCTTCTGGTACACTGCCAGGCACTAAGGCAAGAAGACCTATCAGGAGCTCTCATTCTTTTCCAGAGCTCAGACTAAGTGACTTTTACTTTTTTTTAGTGAGTTATACTTTTGAGCCTGACGTGGTAGCTTACACCCGTTATCTTGGTGTCAAGTAGCTAAGGCAGGAAGATTACCATGAGTTTGAGTCCAGTCTGAGATGCATGGTGAGTTCCAGGCTCCATATCCTATAGTTGGACAGCCAAACTCAAAAAAAAAAAAAAAAAGAAAGAAAGAAAGAAAGAAAGAAAGAAAGAAAAGAAAAGAAAGGAAAGAAAAAGAAAAAAGAAATAAATCTCCTGAGTGCTTTTTACTGTAGACACAGGTTCAGTCCTGTACAGATGTCTCTATTGTTCCTAAAGAAAACTCTGAACGACAGTCATTGTTTCCGTAGGTTAGGAACACAAGAACTTCACGGGAAATGCTAACTCTGCCAAAGCACGCGCTCTGCCGCTGTACATACCCACCGCCTTTGCTCTGCCCCAGGATCATTCCATCCGTTGGAACTGCGACTGCGATGGAAAACCTAACACAGGCAAACACCTTTGTGTACTCTTGACTCTCAGCCAGCCAATCACAACAGCCAAATTTCAGCCAATTACAGATCACCGCCAAAGAATCAGAGGATGTTCTGTGGAGGATAACAGTTCAGGAGAAAGCAACCTGGGAAGAACTTTGTCCCTTGTAGGAGGGACAGGACTGATTCAGCTCAAGCCACTGCCTAGGAATGTGACCTTTGTTCTGACCACGGTGTCTGGAAGAACCAGCCAATCACTGTGTACCCACAGGTTCAAAGTGTACACCAAAATGCCATTGGGCCTGTGATTTAGGGACATTTCTGTTCCACTTAGACATTCCGTTCCTTGTCTTCTGTCTTCCACTCGCTCCTCACCACCTCTCAGTACTCAGTACCTGGAAGAAGCCCCTATTGCCCTGAACTCTGCGACACTGAATCTAAGCTAGATGAGTCTGTGTCACCCAAACTGAGATTCCAAAGTAAATTACCAAATCATCTTTACAGCTTCTGAGTTTGCATTAGTCAACAGTTTGAATGAAGCAGATGTCTATTGTCCCCAGCAGCGACGATTTGATACCTCAATCCCCTTCTCTGTCCACAAATGAGGCTTGCCCAGGCTCTGGAGCTGATCCCGCTTGTCTTAGTCAGGGTCTTTATTCCTGCACAAACATCCAAAGTCCTTCCACAGTCCTCCCCAAAACACGGTCAGGTTGTCACAGGAATACCCCACTATGCTGATACCAATTTGTCTTAGTCAGGGTTTCTATTTCTGCACAAACATCATGACCAAGAAGCATGTTGGGGAGGAAAGGGTTTATTCAGCTTACTCTTCCATGCTGCTGTTCATCACTAAAGGAAGTCAGGACTGGAACTCAAGCAGGTCAGGAAGCAGGAGCTGATGCAGAGGCCACGGCAGGATGTTTCTTACTGGCTTGTTTGCTTCCCCTGGCTTGCTCAGCCTACTTTCTTATAGAACCCAAGACTACCAGCCGACAGATGGTACCCCCCACAAGGGGCCCTCCCCCCTTGATCACTAATTGAGAAAATGCCTTACATCTGGATCTCATGGAGGCATTTTCTCAACCGAAGCTCCTTTCTCTGTGATAACTCCAGCTTGTGTCAAGTTGACCCACAAAACCAGCCAGGACACTGCTGAACCTCTCCGTCTGGGGCAGCACAATTCCTTGCTCACCAAACTCTGCTAAATTCCATTTTTCTCAAGCTTTTCTGTCTTTGTTTTTCTAGACAGGTTTTCGTTCTAGCCCATTCACTTAGCCCACCTATGTTTGTCATAGCGCTGTTCTCTTGGATTTGAGAGAGCGGGAGAGCCCTATCAAAAGGAGGAAAAATAAAGAGGGGAGGGGAGAGAGGAGCAGAAGGAACAAGGAGGAAGCTGGGCTGTGTGGTACAGAGAACAGCTCTTAACCCCAGTGAACATTCCCACTGCCCTCCAACCCTGAGCCAGGACAGCGTTTTAGGGACTACCAAAACTGCTCAAAATTTCCCTCGGAGTCTCACTTTTCTCCTTGAATCACAGAGAACCAAGCTGTGAAGTGATAGTTTTCAGAGAGGAAAGAATGAACATAATGAACCTTTTATACCATCACCTTCTCTCCTCACTGTCACAGGTGACTCTTAGAGAGGTGAGAGACAATTGAGCAGTTGTCTAGAAAAACCAGAGACAGGCGGGGCAGCGGTGGCGCATGCCTTTAATCCCAGCACTTGGGAGGCAGAGGCAGGCGGAATTTTGAGTTCCAGTCCAGCCTGGTCTACAGAGTGAATTCTAGGACAGCCAAGGCTATACAGAGAAACTCTGTCTCAAAAAAACCAAAAAGGGAAGAAAGAAAGAAAGAGAGAGAGAAAGAGAGAAAGAAAGAAAAACCAGAGACATTGCCACACACTGAAATCCCCATGTCTTGCCAGGTGTCCTCCTTCCTCGTGTTCCCTGGGCAGAGCCTGGGTTGCAGAGCTGGGTGACCCACGGAGCATGGTCTTATCAGCCAGAACCAGTGTTTTCTCATCTCCCAGAGAATCTTGAGGGGATTTTTAAGGGTGTTTATGGAATTTAGTCTATGATATGCTCTCTCGACTCTTCCAGTGAATCTAATATGTGAATTTACCTCAGGATTTGGTCCAATTCCTCTCTGTAAAATCCCCGAATCTACCACCCACCATAAGCACACTCCCCGTGCACCTACCTCAAAGCTCTCAAGAGAGACGACCTCGCTACTTCTTGTTTGCCCCTAAAGCCATGATTCTCAACCTATTGTCATGACCTCTTCAGGGTCATTCAACCTTTTCACAGGGGTCACCTAAGACCATCAGAAAACGCAGATACTTATGTTACAACTCAAAACAGTAGCAAAATTACAGTTATGAAATAGCAACAAAACATTTTTATAGTTGGGGGGTCACTACAACGTGAGGAACTATATTAAAGCTCATGAGAAAGGGCATGAGAGTACAGATTCCACAGAGAATCCTGCGTGAGACAGGGTGTGGGACCCTGGAGAGAGAACACCAGGTCACACCTGGGGCACTGAAGACAGGAATTATACAGCAGGGGGCAGCGGGCCCAACAAGGCAGTCCCAGAGAAAGCCTGTTTCAAAATGGACACTGAATGCTTAGTGGGTCGTGAATTTGTGAATGACTGCTTAAACAAGATCATGACATACCCAGGAAAGACGAGGCAGGAAGCTGACCCATGAAGATCTTTCAGAACATATGGCAAACCCTAACAACACTCATGAACAACCACAAGAATAAATCCAAGGTTTTTTGGAGGGATGGGGATGGGGAAGTGGGGAGGTGGGCGGGGACATGCCCTCACTATGAAGCCCTGGCTGGCCTGAAACTCTGTGAACCAAAAGAGGCTTGAGGTCACAGACTTCTACCAGCCTCTGCCTCCAGAGTGCTGGGAATAAAGGCATGCACCTCTATATCTGGCTCAAGATCTTTTTTAACTCCAATGTTTGTTGTAGGTGATCTGGCCTTGACTTTGGACCCTGTACTGAGTGACTAACCGTCACATGGACATAGCTGGTGGCCTCAAGGCTTGCTCGGCAGATGAGCTGTCTCTTAAAAGCTCGTGGTCATTTCCACTTGGCTCTAGTCCTTTCTACATTCAGAGCAGGCCCTCTCCTCTGAAAAGCCAGGATTGCTAGGAAACTCACAAAATACATTCTGAGAAGTAGAGAGAAACATCCCTAGCTTCCTTCCCTGGCTACTTGGCACTCCAGAACTCATTGGAACCTTAATGACAGCCAAAAGGAAAGACTTTTATCCTGACGCTGGCTGACCCTTCACTTGCACACATTTTCTTCCTCTCTCTGGCTGAGGCATAAGCTCACTACCCTGGTATTCAGCCAGCCACAAAAAGCTGAGTTCAGGCTCTAGACAGCTCACTCGTGACTAATGAGCACATGAGAGATGGCTTTGGTGATCAAGAAAGACTTTTTAAATGATATTATAATTTAAATGTTAATTTGAAGATACATCATATTTAGTCATTGGAGAAATCTTATAATTTGAATATATATTATATATACTAATATATAATGTACATATTTTTGACTTTTCAGTGTAAATTTTATATAATATGAATAAAGTTTGGAGGTTTGGTTTTGTTTTGAGACAAGACCTCACGTACACAAGCTGCGCCTTTGAACTTCTGATCCTCCTTTTCTGCCTTCTAAATACTGGCTTTGTAAGCGTGAGCAACCACACCAAATGTTTTTGTTGTTTGTTTGTTTTACAGATAAGGACTCACACTGCGGTTCAGGCTAACCTCACACTCATAGCAATTCTCCTGCCTCCGTCTCCCAAGTGTTGGGATTACAAGTGTGAGTCTCCACACCAAGCTATTTGTGTTATGCCATGTCAGGTATACTAAGCAAGTCCCCTGCCACCAGCACCATGGACCCAGCTCTTCCTGAAGTCCTTCCTGTAGTCTCGGGTTGGGAGGTGCGTTTCCAAGACCTAGTACAGGAAGAATGTGAAGAGCTCAGTGATAATCTGGGTGTGGATGGCTTACCTGTTCAAATGATCATGCTTTGCGGTCGAGCTAAATAAAAGCATTAAAATTAAGGTCACTTTCGTTTTGCCTTTTTAATGTTCCTGCTATTGCTCACAGTATTTCTGCAGATTTTACTGCTCTATGGCATGATGCCAGACTCAGTTTCCCATACTGGCTGGCTCTATGACTTTAAGCAACTTAGTTTGCTTCTTCAAATATGTTTAGCTCATCTGTAAACTGAAGAAAATACTTCTGTCTCCTGAATAAGGTAGGGGGTTTTACATGAAACAAGGTTTCTTGTTGCTTTTAGTTGTTTGTTTTGTTTGTTTAGAAAAGCTTAGGCAAGTGCCTGGTTCACAGTAGTTTATTATCGTTCACTTTAAGTAACATCAGGGTTAATGCTTGCCTAGCATGTACGAGGCCTGGGTTCAATCCTCTTAACTATAAATAAACTATAAAACGAAAAGAAACGAAAGCTGCTACATTTGCCAAAATGGAAAAATAAGAATCTGAGGGGTGGTCAGGCTTCTGCCATATTTTTCTGAACTTGCATATTTATTTAAAATTTTTAATTATATTTTTTAACTAAGAAATGTTTTTGCTTAAAGAGATGAACTTACTTAAAACACAGGCTTTTCTGAAAAACCCAGAACAGGGATTTGCCAGAAATAGTGAAGATAAATATCTCAAAGAAGCCATGCTCAATCCATTTGGTTTCAACTTTGAAGAGTAAAATTTTATTTACAACTAGATTTTCAGGGGCCAGCAAGAAAATAATTTCTAAATAAACATGCATTCAGGAATTCTGTTCCCAGAAGACAATATATCCTCTCTTATATCTCCTGCCAGGTTCAACTCACACACAGAGACACACACTACATACATATACACACATAGACACATACATATACACACACCACATATACACACATAGACATGTACATACACACGCAGACACATACCACACACACACACACATACATACACACACACACATACACACACACACACACACATACACACACACACACACACACACCAAGGCTTCTTAAACTTTTTTCACTGGCAACTGCTTTCACCTAACACATTTTTACCAAACCTTAGCTACACAAATGTATAAAATAGGTACACATATCAAACATGTACGGCTATAAAGTCATAAATTTATTTTAAAATAATTCTTTGTTACACATAATTTTATCATTCCCTCAAGATTAAAGTAAATATACATGCTGATAAAATGAATGTTTATTTTTATAGAATGATTTAAATTTTGGCTGCATATTTTATACTGCAGAGCAAAGAACATCTTGACATTCTTCTGAGCTGATAGAAACTTTTGCTGTATAATCACTGATAACCCTTCATACAAATGTACAGTACAAAATGACACACGTATGTTCAAAGCCATTGCAGAAATTGTTGGAAATGTTGTAATCCCAAGCCAAAGCCCACTGAATGACTGCTTACAAAATTCAAGTCAGCGGTTTAAACAGCAATTCCACTCTAACACAATACAACTCACAGACAGATGGATTTGATGCTTACATGCTAAAGAATAGTGGCAGGGATATGAGAGACTTTTATTATGTTTCTATGAGAGCAAACAGAGTATGTGTGGTGAAAATACTGTACTTCAGAGCATACAGTAGTCTCAAAGCTGGGCCAAGGTATTAAAATAGCATAGGTTGGCACTGAGTGTTGGAATGGCATGCACAGTGCACAGGAGCATGCCGTGGTCAAAACCAGCTGCATTGAAGTCATTTGATATAACACTGGCTGCCCTACTAAAAAGGTCTAAGATTCAGTATGTGTTTGACATGGAGCTAATTTTCAGCTGTTACGTGGTCAGAAACCTTTACTTTTACCATATTTTACATAACCTCACATTCAGTTATACAATCCAGTGTGCAGGGTACAACCCACAGTTTAAGAAAGTGATATATGCAACATATGCAGAGTGTATGCAAGAGTGTGTGCACACGAGTGTGCATGTATACAGTGTGTGTGCACGTATGTGCATACATAAAGAGTGCACAACAGTGTGTGCATGTACACACATATACAGAGTGTGTGAGAGTGTGTGTGCATATACCTATACATATATACAGTGTGTGTGAGTGTGTGTGCATATACAATACACATACAGAGTGTGTGAGTGTGCATATACAGATACATATATACAGTGTGCGTGAATGTGTGTGCATGTGCATACACATATACAGAGTGTGTGTGAGTGTGTGTGCATATACATATATACAGTGTGCATGAGTGTGTGTGCGTGTACATGCACATATACAGAGTGTGTGTGTGCGTATACTTATACACATATACAGTGTGAGTGTGTGTGCGTATACTTGTATATATAATGTGCGTACATATATATACAAATATACAAAATGTGTGTGGGAATGTGGCGTACACGTATACAGAGTGCCCTTCAGTGGTAATGGCTCCAACAGCAAATCCTAGCTGATGCAGTGACCAAGATGAGGATCAAAGGACACTTTTCATTGCTATCTTCATCACCATCTTCCCTACAATACTCTGAGAACCAGATATGAATATCCCTGCTTACTTGTCTCACTGCTAGGGGAACATGGGAAATGGCAGAATGGTAATGTGGTGACTGTAACTGACCTCAGGCCCTAAACAAGACTACATTCAAACATATTTTTGGTCAACAAGGCCTCTGGCACCAAGAAGCAATCCCAATGTTCTGAGACTCCCCCAAACAAAAGAAAACTGTTTATCACTCAAACAAAATGTAATGCAAATACCACAATTTACCCAATAACAAACACTCAAATGTTCCTGTAACCATTAAGGAGACTGAACTCATAATTTTAGAGCAAGTCCCAAGTTAGATTGAGAATTCTACCAAATGCTTAAAGCAGTCTTCCACACACTTTTCCCCAGAAAACAAGAAGGGAATAAATAGTCTGTGGGTTGGCTCAACTTGCTCTCTTTGAATTCTCACAACTGTCTTCTTTCCTTTCTAGAGCATCAAGTCAGTGTCCCCACTAAGGAAGCTGAACAAACTACTACCTCATTCAGGACGCTTCCCAGTCACTCCTTCCCACCACATTCCTTACACACACACACACACACACACACACACACCTGACCTCAACATAAGCAGCTCTCCCATTCCAGTCTCGTTGAAACTCAAAGTAGGTGAAGGCCCTTCTCTTGTGTGCTTCAGCTCTTTCTATTTTCACTAACTCTCTTGAGACAAAGTATCACTATGTTGTCCAGACTGGCTTTCAACTGCTGTGGTGAAGACCTCCTATTTTAATCTCTCGAGTACCTGGGACTGGAGAACCACACCAGCCCCCAACTACCATGTATGTTTTTGCTGTGGTACTTACTGTAAATTTTGTTAATTATTTGCAGGGATACAGCGAAGCCCCTCCCACTCATCTAAGTACAAACTCTATCAGGACAGGAAGCTATGGTGTCTTATTCAGGCTCCATCTTTGGCTTAGAGCCCAGACCCTTGGGCCTATACAACATTCAGTCAATAGTCATTGAATGCGTCAGTCAAGAATTTCCAGAGAAGCAAAATCCATAGGGTATGTGTGTGTGTATGTAATCTCAAATCATGATATGTAACCTCAAACCAGTGACCTAAGTGAATTGATTTGTGTATGTGTTCACTTTCAAGTATGTATATAAAGGTTTATTGTAAGCAATTGGCTCCCATGGTTACAGAGACTGGCCAGTTCTAGGACCTGCAGGTGAGTCAGCAAGCTGGTGATACAGAACAGTTGATGACAGAGCTCTAGTCTAAGTCTGAAGCTTGGCAGAGGCAAGGCTGGAGACCCAGGAAGAGCCAATGTCAAGTGTGCAGACAGGAAAGGGTTGACATTCCAGGTCAAAGTCAGTCTAGCTGGAAGGATTCTCTATGACTGGAGGAAGGGTCTGTTCAGGCTGTCAGAGGATTGGATGAGGTCCATGCCTTTTGGTATGGGGAATCTGCTTTACTACTAAGTCTTCTGATTTAAATAAGTGCTGTTCAGGAACACAAATATTTAAAATAGGACTCAAGACAATTACGGTGAATTTCTGGCCAGCCAGAGATTGTTTGTTATCTAAAAAACAAAACAAAAAGCCAAACAATACATAGAGATAGAATAATAGACCAAATATTTCTGCATCCTTTGCATATACATGTATATATAATGTGTATGTGTGCATATACATACACATATATAAATGTATGTGAGAGTATTGTGTACATAAACACACACATATACAGAGTGCCTTTCAGTGGTAAGGGCTCCAACAGCAGATTCTAGCAATAGAAACCATAAGACAGTAGTCAAAGCTAATCTTGAATTTTTTTTTTTTTTTTTTTTTTTTTTGGTTTTTGGTTTTTTGAGACAGGGTTTCTCTATGTAGCCCTGGATGTCCTGGAACTCACTCTGTAGACCAGGCTGGCCTCAGTCTCAGAAATCCGCCTGCCTCTGCCTCCCAAGTGCTAGGATTAAAGGCGTGTGCCACCACTGCCAGGCTTAATCTTGAATTCTTGATCCTCCTGTCTCAACCTCCTGAATACTGGAATTACAGGCATCTACCATCACACCTGGCTCTGTTTTGCTTAAGAAGGGGTCTCACGCCATTTATTTATTTATTTATTTATTTATTTATTTATTTATTTAGAGAGGGTGTTATTGCTAACGAGTGGCAGGACAACTGTTCTCTCCTTCCAATATGTAGGTCCAGGGATCCAACTCAGGTCATCAGGCTTGGTAGCAAATGCCTTTACTCACTAAGCCACCTCTCCAGACCATTGTGTAAGTTCCTCCCCATGAGTCTGTTCATTGGTCCTCTCTAGTATAAAGCAAGCAACTTATGGGGGAGGGGATGTGGAAACTGACTACTGCCCTTCGAGTGCAACTAGAAGTGCTTACTGTGGACTGAGCCTAAGGATAGATGTTCTGGTCTCTGGGCATGCCAGCACAGGCACCAGGACTGACTGTCCAGCTATGGTAACAGATCCGTAACAGTCAGGGAGGAGGACGGGTTGGGAGCAGGAAACTTCAAGGATGTGGAGCCTCTGGTCTCTTCTCCAGGACATCTGACAACAGCCCTTCGATCCACTCTTGTTAGGTGGCTGACGGACAGTTGAACCATGGGGTCTAAAACTTCAGCATTAGCCAAAAGAACATTCTCAATACAATTTTGTTCCGAAGGCATCTGGAAAGTGTTCATTTCTTATGACCTTGTTGTACACAGAAGGAAAAAAAAATCCAGACAAAGTTTCAAACAGACAGAAGCAAATAATTACTGGAGTTAAAATGTGCATGTGTCTCCTAATGGCACTCCCTATAAAATAGAAAACGGTAGGAGGCTTAAGGAGAAGTATTGTGCACAGCAGATTCCCTGGGAAAGGAAAAGACTCTGAAAAATACTTATACACAGGTTTTTACCTGTCTACCTGTTGATGGGCATCTGGGCTTTCTCCAGTATTTTTGCTACTGCGGATGGCGCAGCATAACCAAGAACCTGGTGTGCCACACATGATTGGCCCCCGCTTTCCTGTGTCCAATTAGAAGCAAACAGGCAGGAATCCTTGGGCTACTTCACCCTTGCCTCTCTCACATCTACCGGGCAGTGATAAGACCATTCTGAATGCCATCAGCTGCAAAGACAACCTGCCAGGTTTACACCACATCATTCCTGCCTGATTCTCTGGGTTGTTTGTTTGTTTGTTTGTTTTTCATGAATGCCAACAAACAGACTGAACAAGGAAAACCAAGTGTTAACAGAAATGTGCTTCTCCATTGGCCATATCGTTTAAGCAGAGCCTGATCACACAATCTTCAGGAATCTACATTCAACAGAACCCCCAGAAAGACTTCCCAACAAGAGAAAACAGTCATTGGGGTGTTGAATGTTGCCTACATGCTGAATATTAAAAATCAAGCATCCTCTTCTTAAAACAGGAAAACCCATGCTTTTAGCACAGGTACAGACAGTTAGAAAAATATGGGAGGGGTGTTGTTGAGATGTAAGACGTTCTTATTTCCTAAACCCAGGCTTAACAAAACCTTTTAAAGAAATTAGTTGGCTGGGCATGGTGGTGCATTACGGCCCTCTGTAAAAGGTTCTTTGGCTGTGTGGAAGGGACTGGTCGGAAGGACCAAAAGAACATGTAAACACGAGGGGACAATCCCAGCAACTGGGGAGGCTAGGACAGGAGGATTGCGTTGAGCTCCAGGCTAGCCTGGCCTACATAGCAAGATCATGTTTCCAAAGAATAAAATATAAAAGAAAAAAATGTGATGTCCAAACTGTGAGGGGAGGAGACAAAGATAAGGAAGCAAGACTTTGTTCTAAGCTTTGTCAGAAGTGGGCAAATAGGCAAACACACATTCTGCTTGTTTGTTTGTTTGTTTTGTTTTTGATACAGCAATCAGAGTCTTAAGGCTAACCTTAACCTCAACTTCCAGCTGAGGGTAGTTTTGATCTCCAGATCCTCCTGCCTCGGTCTCCCAAGTGCTGCCATTAAATGACAAGCATGCGCCACCATTCCCAGATCATAAATAAATATACACTGAAGAAAAAAAAATATTTAAGGGCCAGGCCTGGTGGAAGCTGAAGCAGGAGAAAGGTCAAAGTCGGGTCCGGCTGGATAATGTGAGGTTAAAGCCAGATAGGATGACTTAACAAGGTTACCTCAAGAAGAGGGCTGGGCATGTAGCTGAGTCATAGGGCGCTTGCCTAGCACATGCAAGCAGAAGGCCCCAAACAGGGACCCTGGGTCCCATCCCCAGTATATCAAAAAGAAAGGGCAGAAGACAAGGTAAAAGAGAAGAGAGAGATAAAGAAGGAGGAGGGAGACAGGGAGGCTAGCAACGGTCCGAAGTTTCTGGTTCTCTGAGATATGAGTGCAATAGCCCACATGTTCGTTTGATCCTTCCGCCCAGCCCCTCCACACAACCCTTGGCAGAGGGCCCAGGGTATGCGCCTTCCTGAGAACAGCATGCTCCTATATGCGAAAGAGATGTTTATAAAACGATTCTTTCCCACTGACTGTCCTGCTCTCCAAGGGACTTTATCGCTGCTAATCTCCTTCCTGGCAACAGGGGCATCGCGTTCAAAGTGAGGAATTCTTTTTGAAGGGAGCAGTCCACCATCTCTCTTCGGTTTCCATCCAGAGAGGCAGCTAAACATGACCTTGTCCTAAACCCTAAAGCCTCCAGCCAGCACCCGCAGTAGCAGCGATGACCTAGACTGGTCATTCTCTAGCCCGCTTCCTGTTGCCTCATTCTCCGCTGTAGTAAAATGCCATAGGCCGGATGTGACACAACAGAAGTTTATTTCCCCACAGTTCTGGATGCCCAGACTCAAGATGGCAGCAGGAGGGGCCAGACTAAGAGCACTGGCCGTGCTTCCAGAGGACTAAGGTTCAGTTCCCAGCATTCACATGGCAGCTGACAACCATCTGTAATCCCAGATCCAAGAGATCCAAAACTTCTGGCCTCCACAGGCACCAGAAACACACACGTTATTTAAACATATATGCAGGTGAAACATCATACACACGAAATAAAAATTAATAAATCTTTTAAAAATTAAAGATTGTAGCCTGTGTCCTGTCCTTTGAAGGTTCTTTCTTTGTCTTGTCTTTGGTTGTCTTCTCCTTGTATCTCCACCTGGTCTCCCCTCTGGACCTTTCTGTATCCAGATTCCTTCTCACAAAGACATATTAGATGGAGTTTCCATAGCGTTTCCTTAGCTGACTCCTTTAAGGGCTCTTTAAGTGCAATAACATTCCGATGTAGTTGGAAGTTAGAGTTTCGGGGGGGGGGGATTGTTTGTTTGTTTGTTTTTCGAGACAAGGTTTCTCTGTGTAGCTCTGGCTGTCCTGGAACTCACTCTGTAGACCAGGCTGGCCTCGAACTCAGAAATCCGCCCGCCTCTGCCTCCCGAGTGCTGGGATTAAAGGCGTGTGCCACCACTGTCCAGCTTAGAGCTTCTACACAAGAATTTACAGGCAGACACAACTCAGCCCATAATACTGACTAAAAATATATTTAACCAGACACTGTAGAATACACCCTCAACTCTAGCTCTCTGGAGACAGAGGCAACCTGATTTTCCTGAGTTCCAGGCCAACCTTGTGGACACAGTGAATTCCAAGATAGCCATGGCTACATTTTATCCCTCTGCATCAGAGAGAGGACTCTACTGAAGATGGCCAGTGGAAGTCATATCTGGTTTTTATTGTTACTTGATCCAACCTAGAATCACCTCACACAGAGTCCTAATAAAGGATTGTCTAGATCCAGTTAGCCCATGGGCACGTCTGAAGGAAGTTGTCCTGATTACAATCACTGGCATGTGAAGGAAGTACTTAACTCCCACTGTGGCCAGCACCTTTCCCTAGGTTTGGGTCCTGGATGATATAATAGTAGACAGAGTGAGCAAGCACATATGCATTCATGACTTTATGGATGCGATGTGACCAGTTGCTTTACATTCCCACAGCTTTGGGAACCTGTCATAATGGACTGCAACCTGCGATTGTGAGCTAAACTAGACCCTTTATCTAATAAGCTTTGTTTTATCAAGGTATTTCATGAAAGCAACACAGATGGGATACTTCCACTAACAAGAGAGCTCACTAGTCCCTGCTTGGAGCTCAGTGTTTCTCAGGCACAGTGATTTCTCTTATGTAATTTAATGCACTCATCTGTATGATGTAGGTTTTTACAGGTGAGAAAACTGGGGTTCAGGTAGGTTAAGTGGCATCTCCACTGTCTGTCAACCAAACACACCCCAGAGACAAAACAGGGTAAGTCTATTTTCAGAAGCATGTGCTTAGCCTTTGAACAAGAATCTCCTCAACTCCGTTTGTCCTATAGATCATATACCAGTGTCTAGGGCTTGAGCTGCTGCCCCCAATAGTGGCTCAAGCTTATAAATCCAACTACTCCAGAGTAGAAAGAACTGGATTGCAGTTTGTAGGCCAAGCTGGGCTACAGAAGCCACAGGAGATGAGAGTGTGAAGCAACATCAAAAGCTGACCTGGGTGTTGACAGTGCTCACCCAGGTAAATGAGGCAAATGAACAGCTGACCCTTCTGAAGAGCCACAAGGCAGCTGGGCCTCCCAGATAAGTGATGTGTATGAGTCAGGGAGTAGCCCACAGACAGGAAACTTACTTGTCTCACCAAACCAGCCAGGTAGTTAAGTTTCCCTCCAAGTTCAGTGAGCCAAACTTCCTTTGCTGTAAGGCCCCTCTTCCTTAGTCACCTTCCTGACTTTTCTCTTTTCCTCTTTCTTTTAGGAGGGGGATGCAAACCAGAAAGAATGTATTTCTTTTTCTTACTACTTCCTGGTTAGTGTGCGAAGAGATGACTTCCACTGAGACATTGCACACACACACTTTTATCATGATGTCTGTTATTATATCCCGCCCACTGCCACCTCCCATTCTTCTTCTCTTGGTTGTCTTTTTTTTTTTCTTATTTTTATGTATATGGATGTTCTGCCTATATGTATGTCTGTATACCTCATGTGTACTTGTTGCCTGCAGAGACCCAAAGAGCACGTTGGACCCATAAGGACTGGAGCTACAGATGGTTGTAAGTCATCATGTGGCTACTGGGAATCGAGCCAGTGTCCTCCGGTTGAGCAGCCAGTGCTCATAACCATTGAGTCATCTCTCCAGCCCGGGGTGCCCTTTTCTATTTTCCAAGTTCCTTTACCAACTCTTCCCTGTCCCTTCAAAAGCTCCCGAGAGAGTAAGGCTTTGAGGACCACAAGTAAACTCCACCTGTACCCTTTCCTTCTGTTCCCTCCTTCCCCAGCACACCCTCATGATCTCACGGGACAATGACAATAACCTCAGGCTTTGTGGATGGCCTTCTGGGTAAACACTAATTTGGCTCCCATGATATAGTCCTTTTAGGTCACCAACCAACTTTGGATTCCCAGAGCCAATGTGACTCATGTTCACAAAGCATTTCCACCTCTCCCTCCCGATGACTGGCTTCACCTGGGAAGGGGAAACATTAGCCAAGATTGTGCTAAGCCTGGAGATCTGCTGGTGACGAATACTCACTGGCCCAGGACCTCCTCCAACTATTAACAAGGAGGAGATTAACCAGCCTATCCATCCACACCACCACTTCCTAACAATACCAAGAGGGAACCCGAGGCCCCACTAACTACAACAGTCATGCTCTCTCTTCTTCTACTTAACCTAAAAAGATGCTCTTACACCAAGCAATACAAAAAAAAACCAAGCTCTTCCACTGTCTCTTCGGCACTGTAGTAGACTCAGTTTACCATATATATCCTTTGCTGGGCAGAAGAGCAAAGCCAGTTCCCCCATAGACTGCCCAGTACCAGGGAATCTATCCACTTCCTCCACTCCAGTAAGTGCTAAATATCCTCTCAGGGCTTTTCCTCCCTCTGCAATCAGCAGCTCTGGGCTGTGTCTGCAGGAAAGAGGGAAGAGTCAAGCTTTCAGGCGGTGCATTGTTATGCTAGTCTGAGCAGACATAGGAACAGAAGATGAGAGGGGACCTGGGGTGGACTACTCGAGGGGTACCACCTCTGTGCAGAGAATGGCCGTAAACTGAACCAGCATCTTCTCTCTGCCCACTGCCTAGGAAATCCTTTGTGCCTAAAGAAGAAAGAAAGGTCAGAGGGGAACAGAGAGCTGACTACCCAGGAGAGAGCCGGATGAGAGCTTGCAACTCTTTCTGAAATTTGTGCAATCTGTTCACTCGGTGTGACCAACATGGCTAATCACGTATTAAAAACTGAGATGATCCTGGTCTACAGAGTGAGTTCCAGGACAGCCAGGGCTACACAGAGAAACCCTATCTCAGAAAAAAAAAAAAACAACCTGAAATGACTTGGACAAAATAAGGAATCAACCATTAATTATGATATCCAAACAAGACTTCTGCTTTTAGATCCCACCTTGGGTCCCACTATGATGACTATTCTTGGTTGTCAGCTTGATTGTATCTGGAATGAACTAAAATCCAGAAATGGAGGGCACCCTGATCTGGATCTTGAGGCAGGAAGACAACATCCCTTTAATCGGGCTCTTGAGGAGGAATAACACATACTTTTAATCCAGACTGACACACGCCTTTAATCCAGATCTTGAGGCATAGTGGCTATGCTTATAAAGATCTATAATGAAAAGGAATTGTTTAAAAGTTGGGTCCTGGGAGCTGGAGAGATGGCTCAGCAGTTAAGAGCACTCACTGCTCTTTCAGAGGTCCTGAGTTCAATTCCCAGCAACCACATGGTGGCTCACAGCCATCTGTAATGGGACCTGATGTGTGTCTGAAGACAGCTACAGTGTACTCATATTAATAAAATAAATAAATCTTTTTAAAAAGTAAAGAAAACAGAAACCTGGTAAAGATGTAACTGAACATGAAGGCCATGTTCCATCCCCAGCAAGCAATAGAACTTAACAGTTATGGTCACACAGTTCTGGCTTTACAGTAAAGAAATCTCCCTCCATGACTAAGTAAAGTTGCTGAGGCCAGATATGTATCAACAGTCTCCCTGCATGGAGGAAGTCCAGAGAGACCATTGCTGGAAGCTGTGAAGGTGAAGCCTGGATTGCCTTCGGAGACCCCAAGATGTTAGAGATGTCAGGGCCATGGGATACCTGCCAAGGAAAGCTGCTAACAGAGAGTAGAACCAGCCCAAGAGCAAGAAGTATGTTGTAGTCAACGAAGCTGAAAGGAGTTGGAGATCTGAAGAGAATTTTGCCTCCTGGCTGTCTTCAGATAAAGATGTAGAACTCTCAGCTGCTCCAGCACCATGTCTGCCTGCACGAAGCCATGTTTCCAGCCATGATGATAATGGACTAAATAAATCTCTGAAACTATGAGCCAGCTCCAATTAAATGTTTTCCTTCATAAGAGTTGCCTCGGTCATGGTGTCTTTTCACAGCAGTAAACCCTAACTAAGACAGACACTGAGGGTCATGTGACCATGGGTGGTTGCTCTAAAATCTCTGCACTGCAGTGTCCTTTTCCATGTACTGGGATCATAGATGTGCCTCATGAAGCCATCATGAGAAGTTGGTGCTGATACACTTGATGCTTTTAGAACAGTGGCCAGCATGTTATTAGCTATCAATAAACTTTATATAAATATAGAGATGGTCCTTAACATCAGGGTTGCCTCCCGATAAATTCCTCAGAAGCTGATGATATTGTAAGTAAAAACTACACTTATCATCCCAGCACATAGATGATAGAGGCAAGATGATCAGGAGTTCAAGGTCATCCTCAAATGCATAGGTAGTTCAAGGCCAGCCTGCGCAACAGGAATTCTTGTCTCAAAACAAAAAGCAAAAGCCTTCAGCTTATTGTGGCTGCAGCCTTTGGCCCTGTTTCTCAGCCAATAAGACATACTTTCTAGGTCTAATAACTTGTAGGAGACGATATGAGCTTAAGGCTGAGTCACTCTGGCTATCTGCCAGACTACCATTAGACTGCCATCCAGCTATCTGCAGATCATTAAACTGGTCAGGGTCAGCAGACTGCTTAGAAAGACCAGCCCACAGGAACCATGACCACAGGTCCAGGTGGAAGCCAAGGACAACATGAGCTGCCCCATAATCCACTGTGTCAAAGACCTGAGTAGAAGTTCAGTGGCTCAGTTTATCAGAGTCACAGCAAGAGGTTCCAAGACAGAGCTGACCCTGCAGCTGGGTCCTGGATATGCACCTTTTGGCCCTCAAGATTACCTGCAACTGTTAAACAAAGAGTTTATATGTTAAAATAAATATAAGGTTGAGTCAGTAGGGAAGGTTGTCCCTCCTGTGCCACGAATTGGCAATTTAAATCAAAACTCTAAATTGGAATGGTACATTTGGAAAATGATGTTTCTCTTGTTCTTTCTTGCTTTGCTGATAATTGGAGTTTGGCACAAAGAAATGCAACTCCATTTCTTGCCAAGTACACACTTCTTGTGTGCTAGTCAATTCAGTGGGTCGTGGCCTTTAAGGGGCTTGTGGAGGCAGGCCTCTGGCTTCTCAAGCCCCTCACCTGGAAGCTAACAGTACAATGGCTAGTTGTACCCTGCCTCCATTTTGTCCTAGATATCCTGAGAACAGAGGCATCCCCATAGGGCAAGGTCAAAATGGAGCATCAGGTGAAATTATCCTTAAGCCTGTAGGGCTCCCTTCAAGTTCCTCCCTGACAGTGTCTAAGCAATTTGCTCTGGGAGCTGGGTTTGTGGCAGTAGAGAGATGGTACAATGGTTAGTTAAGAGGTCTTGCTGAGCAGACAGGAAGACCAGAGTTCAAATTTCAACACTCGTGTAACCAAAAATGCAAGCTTTACCTCAAAAGAATAAAGTAGAGATCAACAGAGGTGGACATCTGCTTCTAGTCTCTGCCTGCTAAACCTACACAGGTACCTATACAATACACCAGCAGTTATCAACCTGTGGGTCGCAACCCCTTCGGGGAGCCAAACCATCCTTTCACAGGGGTTGCCTAAGACTATCTGTATATTATGTATTTACATTATGAATTTATAACAGTAGCAAAATTGCAGTTATAAAGTAGCAACTAAGATAATGTTATGGTTGGGGGTCACCACAAAAAGAGGAACTGGAGTAAAGAGTGACAGCATTAGGAAGACCGAGGACCTCTGTTATTGTGCACACGCAACACAAGCATAACATGTCACACACATGTGCACACACAAGAAATCAATGAGAAGATGCTAATGTTCATGTTCATCACCAAGTACAAGGTAAAATATAAAGCACACAAAGTGGTCAAGGCATAAAGGCATGATATAGACTGGAGTTTTAAAACAAAGAAACTAGAAGCTGGGGGTGTAGCTCAGCTGCTGGAATGTTTGCCTAGGGTGGCAAAAACAATGGCTGCATCCCCAGCAGCAATAAGCCTGACAGCAAGGTGTTTGCTCTGCTCTGGGAGGATTGCTAAGAGTCTGCAGCAAGCCTAGATGATTCTCTGAAACTCTTTCTGAGAAACACCAAAAACCCGAGCAGGGTGGCACATGTCTTTAATCCCAGCACTCAGAAGGTGGAGGCAGGGGACTCTGTGAGTTCAAAGCTTGCCTGGCCTACATAGGAAAAGCCAGCATACCCAGGGTTCATAGTAAAATCTTGTCTCAAAACAAAAAGAAAAAAAAACAAAGCGGAGGAGGGAGTGTCATTCTCTCAACAACAAGAAAATCATCTTCTTTCATTTCCTCCTTAAACAGGGAGGGTATCTTATCACTTCTTTAGGGAACATTCAAAATCCTCTCTTCTTATTTTTGTTTGAGTCCTTTCATTTGTTGAGTCAGGGTCTTGCTATGTAGCTCGGGCTAGCCTGAGCTCCTCATCCTCCAGCTTCTAAGGACTGAAATCATCGCAGTGTGCCACCACAGCTGGCTTCTCTACTGCCTACTTTGAATTAATCAATTAGTTGTTGTCACCCTAGTTCTAGGATCCTCTGGTCCACTTATTTGAAGACAAGGTCTCCCTAGGGTGCCCAGGCTGGCCTTGAGTCATAGGAACCTCCTGAGCACTGGAGCAGCAAGTATGCACCACAGACCATTAGCTTTCTGCTGCAGAGTGGTCCAAGTGGGTTGGAGAGATGATTCAGCAGTTAAGGGCACTGGCTGCTCTTCCAGAGGACTCAGGCTTGATTCCCAGCACCCACGTGGCAGCTCATTACCATCTCTGACAACAGTTCCAAGGGTTCCAACACCCTCTTCTACCCTCCATGGGTACCCCAGTGCCCTCTTCTGGTCTCCATGGGCACCAGTCATGCACAATACACAAAAATGTTAGGCATTATCTCTCTTATTCAGATGTGACGTCACCAATAAACCACCGTATGTCTGTCTTCCCCTGCCTTGCTGTATCACCTCCATTCTCATGGAAACCATGAGGACTGACTACAAAAACAATCAAACAAAACACAGCTGACTCCATTACGGAACCATAGTCTCATCTATGTCTATAATGGATACTATTTGTGTATCCAACTGTGTCTCTAATAGATACTATTTGATACTACTCATGAGTCATGTAAAGGTTACGAATGGATTCCAGACTCACACTGTTTGCTATCTCTGATCTGCCTTTGCTCTGGACCCAGTCTCCGCACCACATTTTCCTTACCTGTGAAGTGGGAATATCTAAGACCCTTCTCTCATGGAGTTGCTCTAAAGATCTAGTACTGCGTGTGGGTATAGTCACCCTCAGGGGGCTTGCTGTTATGAAACTGCCACCATGTCCTCAGCACACACATTCACACATGAGAAATGGAAGTTCACACCTAAGTCTATCCTAAGTGACCACCCAGAGCTCGGCAGGGGAAAGGCTCTGATTCAAGTGAGCAGGTTCCCCAGGCAGAGCCCTGAGCACTGAAAGAGCCTGCAATGCCTTTGGTTCGGAAGAAATAAACACAGGTTGAAGCCTAAGGACAAGGCCAACACCCACACCTCTTTCCCTCATCTTTGCCCACTTGGATAGCCAATCCCAAGGCAGTCTGGAGTAAAAGGTGGTGCCTTTGGGTTGGGATAGCAAGCAAAATGGGCCAAACAAACTCACCTGGGGTTGAGACTGGGTTGTTTATCACTAAGGAAGAACCAATGCCAAAGGCAACTACCATAATGAACTGGAGATCCGGCTTCCTAAACAAACAGCCTCTGGTTGTCCTGGATTCAAAGGGCACTTGCTGGGCTGGCCTGCGTGGCTGAACTAAGATAGAGCCTTATGTAGCTGAGACTGGCCTTAAATTTATTACGTAGCCAAGAACAACCTTGAACTTCTTTTGGTTTTGGTTTTTCTTATTTTTGGGGGGGGGGGGGGGGAGGGGGAAGGGGAATTGAGACAGGGTTTCTCTGTAAAGCTCTGGTTGTCCTGGAACTCGCTCTGTAGACCAGGCTGGCCTCCAACTCACAGAAATCTGCCACCTTCTGCCTCCCAAGTGTTGGGATTAAAGACATAGGCCACCACAGTCAACCTTGAATTCTGATCCTCCCAAGGGCTGAGATTACAATGTGTGCATAAAGCCTAGTTAATATAGTCAATATTATGGTACCTATTCAAGGAGATGAGCTTAAAACCCTAGCCGGGCCGTGGTGGTGCACACCTGACATGAGTTTAAAACCCTAGCCGGGCAGTGGTGGTGCACACCTGACACCCTAGCTTTCTGGATAAGAGGGCCAGTCTGGGCTACAGAGTGAGTTCCAGGACAGCCAGGGCTACACAGAGAGACCCTGTTTCAAAAACAAAAAATAAAAACCAAACAAACAAAACAACACATACTTTTATATAGACAGAGACAGACTTAAAAACCCAACAAAAGTCACTGGGCATAATTCTGTTTTATCTTGTCATTAAAAATCTGTTATCTTTCTTGAAAAAAGTATCAGTTATTTCTGCATTTTATATGCATTGATAAATATTTTACTATAACTTCAATAATAAATGAACATTGGTTAAAAAAAGAAAACGATTCTCTTACAAATTCATTTAAAACCTGGTATATAATCCCAGCACCCATTCAGGGGGTTAAGGCAGGAGATTCTAGAGAATTTCAGGCCAACCTGGGTTCTAGGCCAGCTCTCAAAAAGGCCAAAACCAATCAATTAATTAATCAATAAACAACCTAACTGAAGCAGATAGAGGTGAAGCAAGGCCTTGCAAAAGAAATAGATGTGGTGAGTCAGAATTTCAATTTCTTTGGAGTCTTTCATCTGTTTGGAGAGCGTGAAGTAGTTCAGAGCAAGGAGCTAATCTGATGTATGGGCTGATCTTGGCTCAAAAGTATTTCTTCTCTTAAACAAATCTTCCCCTGAGGCAGTTAGTAGCTTCTGTTCCTCAAAACCTGACTGTTGATCCATTCCTAGCTAAGAGCTGCTGTTCATCTGGATTCCATTGTTCTATTGTGTGTTTGTCAGAGAGCTGTCAAAGACAGGAACTTTGTTGTCTGCCTGGAAAGTGCCTGGTACACAGGCTGCCCTCAGTCACGTGGCTGTGTTACCCGGTTACCTAGCACAACCATTTAACAAGGTATAGGACATATTTGTCTTCAACAGCCAAGCAAGACACAAGCGCATAGCAAAGCCCCACACTTTGGAGTGTACCCACCAATAAAGATTTCCATTCTTTTAAACAATACTTTTCTGGCTAAATAAAACAGCCTAACCCTAGGATCTGGCTATAAAGTGCCTCCCAGAACCAACAAGGCTGTGGTCCACAGTACTCATTTGTGCTTAGCTGATACTTCAACAGTTCTCTGAAGAAATCATCGTACGGTTCATCTTACAGGCACCTGACACAGAAAAACAAACAAACAAAATGAAGCTCAAGCATAGTGATACCCTCTTCCTAGTTTTTCGGGAGAAGAAAAAAAGGTAAAATCTAAGCCAGGCATGAGGGAATCCACCTACTGTTCCAGTTACAGCGTAGGCACAGACAAGAGGTTTGAGCCCTAATTTGGAGTCTGGGCCACATGGCAGGATACTGGAGGATAAGGGGTTAAATCAAAGTCAGGCTCACCTTCCAGTGGGGGTCAAAGTCCTCCTCCAATACTTTGGGCCAGTGTCCTTGGCTGCAATGCCTCCTCTGCCAAAACAGGCACATGTTTTTCTCTGAGCCTCTGGTGTGGGGAGTCAGTTACAGCAGAGGTACAGGGCAGTGAATCAAGGAAGGACTGTGCACCCCAACTGCCTTGAGGAAGCTGGCTCCCAAATTGGTGTGAAAGATCTCCAAAGGAATCAGATTTTATTGAGAGGAACATGGGGGTGGGGGGCTGTGTTCTTAAGAAAGAGAGAGACACAGAGAGAGAATATCTTAGCAACTGCAGTTAACAAGCCTCTAACTCTGTCTCAAGCCTCTAACTGGGTGTTTCCCAACAGGAATAAAAATGGGAGCTACCTGTGTAATTGGAGATTTTCTGAATAGGAAAGAAAAAGGGAAACAGAAGAAATGTATCTGAATGGTATGTTTTTTGAATGAATAAATTCAAGCTATTTTTTTTTCAATATGTACTTGATACCAAAAGAGTTGAGGTTCACTCATTTGAGTTCTTAGTCTCAATGGTGTGTGTGTGTGTGTGTGTTCAAAACAGAATTCCTCAAAACTTGACTGTTTTTGAACTTGCTTTGTAGACCAGGATGGCCTCCAACTCACAGAGATCTACCTGCCTCTGCTTCCTGCAGGCTGGAATTAAAGGCTTGCACCACCACAACCGGCCCTAGTTCTTAGTCCTATTAATAAAATAAGTTAAACATGAACTCAGAAGAAAGCCTGAGGACAATTTTATTAACATTGAGATAAAAACAATCGAACAGGCAAGTTAAAAAAAAAAAAAATCCCATCAGTTGCTGGGAGGGAAATAGAGGAAAAGTGTTGTCTTTTAAATGAGATGGAGGTCAGAGAAACAGTGAGAAAACCCAGGGTGTTGAAGTGTGCATAGGAGTGCCTCAATGTGGATATGGGTCAGAAGGACACTCAGTCCCAGGGTCTCGTATCCCAGGCAAAAGGCCACACCGGGACTCTTGATCAGAAATAGAAACACAGACAGCAAGCTCCCAAGAACCAGAATGAGCTAATGAGCTAGGAAAGGGCCCAAAAAGTGCTCCGTTGTGTGGTCCATGACCCTTTGTAGAACATTTACATAACACCCACCTCTCCTAAGTTTGTGTATGGAAGGATTTTCTCACTCATGCTTTGGCAGAGCCCAGGTAGAGAGGATTCTAGTCTTCCTGCTACATTGGTGGTTTTCAACCTTCCTGTGGTGGTTTGAATATGCTTGGCCCAGGGAATGCCACTTTTAGTAGGTGCGGCCTTGTTAGAGGAAGTGTGTCATCATGGGGGTGGGCTTTGAGGTTCTTTTGCTCAGGCTCTACCCAGTATGGAAGGCTCCTCTTGTTTGCCTTCTGAAGCCAGTCTTCTGCTGGCTGCCTTCCAACTAAGAGTAGAATTCTCCGCTCCCCCAGCACTGTGCTTGGACGATGCCATACTTCCTGCCTTGATGATAATGGACTGAACCTCTGACCCTGTAAGCCAGCCCCAATCAAATGTTGTCTTTAGAAGAGTTGCCTTGGTCGTGGTGTCTGTTCACAGCAGTAAACCCCAAGATACTTCCTAAAGCTTCCATCCTTTAATAGTTCCTCATGTTGTAGTGACCCCCAACCACACAAATGTTTTCATTGCTACTTTATAACTGTAATTTGGCTACTGTTATCAATCACAATGTAAACATTTTTGGAGATTAGAGAGTTGCCAAAGGGGTTTCAACCCACAGGTTGAGAACCACTCTGCTACATAATCAATGTAAAATATATTGAGGGCCTGAGAAGGATGTAGTTGGCAGTGTCTGCCTAAAATGCAGAAAGGCCCTGGGTTTGATTCCAGCACACATAAATGGAGAGCGATAGCATGCATCTATAATCCCAGCACTTGGGTAGAAGCAGGAGAACCAGTTCAAGACCACCCTCTGCTACATACCAGGTATGAGGCCGGCATGATCTCATGAGACACAGTTTCAAATGAATAAATATGATCCCAGTCTCTGAAATCTAGTGTTCATTTTACACTTCTAGCTTGTCTAAGTTGCACAAGCCACACCTCAAGTGCCCAACCCACATGTGGCTAGTGACTTCCAGCTTTAGACCACGCAGGACTAAGCCAAAGAAACTCCCAAAAGCCTTTATTTCTCATGTAGAAGTGAGCAACGCAGTATTCTTTAAAGTCACAGGGAACCCTCAGTTCCAATTCCCATGTCAAGTGCCATTTGAGGACAGCTATGTCCCTTTACAGCCAGTGGCTCTGCAAATCCAATCAGAGGCCATTGTGTTTGGCTCCGGGTCTTTTGCCTTTCGAGAATGTGGTCCTCAGCATGTCCCCTTTCAAAGATGGGCTATTCTGGTGCTGTCTTCAGTCCTGCCGTGACTGGCAAGTGATTACAGTGATATATTTTATGTGCCTGAGTTCACAGAGCAAATTACATAGCGTGATCGGCTGGCGTGGTGATTAGTGTCTGTGTGTGAAGACTAGAATCGCTGTGTTTGCATGTTTCTGAATAATGAGACTCTTATCTCCATTATTCGGCAATGGGGTCGGTAGGAATGGACAGCATTATTAATTGTTTTACAATGAGCACAATTTGCTATCCTGTTTTTTTTTCTTTCTCTGTTTCTGTGCATCTCTCTTGATTTCTCCCTCTTTCTGTCTCTCTATGTCTCTCTGTGTCTGTCTCTCTCTGTCTCTCTCTCTTTCCCTCCCTCCCCCATCTCTTAAAATAAAACCAAAAGCCACTTCACCTGGCACCCCCCATAACCCTTCCACTAGACGTTCTCCACAAGGAGATATGTTTACAACTTTATCAATAGTCTACATACAATCTAATCTAACTTCTTTGTGTCACAGAAGAAGCTGCTATTGTGAACAGGCAAGAGTTAAGGAAGGCAACAGTCATAGAAAGAAAGCTACAGGGCTGAGGCCCAATGGTAGACGGCTTGCTTAACATTCTTGTGTCCCTGAATTGGTTCGCTAGCCTCAAAATTAATTAATTAATTAATTAAAATAAAGAAAAAATGAGGAGGGCAGGTGGGAAATACATGAGACAGGGTTCTGACAAGGACCTATTCTTTCTCCTGTTCTCAGTCTCGGGTGTCTGACTGCCCCTTCAGAACAATGGGATCCCATCTTCTGCTTTATTATATATTGTGCATTTTTGGGCACATGCCCATTTTTCTGCTGAAAAGATGAAGACATTGGGGAAAATTATAATTTGACTCCCCAAACACAAAGGCCTTTTCAGTTGACTATAGAGAGTCCTAACTACACGGTGCACAGACAAACATCAATTTTTGCAGCGATGACGTGAATGGACGCAGCACTAGTTACAGTGATGGTGGGTTATAAGACAGAATTGGAAGAGCTGTGATTAGGTGCTCACGTGACTGTTCCTCAGCAGCACGACCACACTTACCCATCAGTCATGTGGTGGTGACAGGTTTTTTTGTTTTTTTTTCCTAGAGGTGACAGTTTTGATATCAAGGGCAAGAGCGAAGTAAACAGATGTCCACAGAGACCCTTTTCAAAAGTAGATTCAAAAGTGAATACCAGCAAATACTTCCCTAGAAATATGGCTGAGTGGGAGGTCGGGGGAGAAGGGAGGGTCACTTCAATTCAATCTAACACCTGAGTACTGTAGTGGTGGGCTAAATGACCACAGCAGTGTGCACATTATCTGCCTCTGCACAAAGAAAAGAGGACACCCAGGGTTTGTTGTGAATGAGTGTGATGACTGACATCAGCTTACAATATGTGGGCGTTAAACACATGCATTGACAGCAGTAAGGATGACTACAATTAGTAAAAATGTTGGTGAAATGGCCCAGAGTGGAGCGTTGTTATGTAATATGTAATATATATTAATATATGTGTGTATATATAATGTATACATATATATGTATATATACTGAAGTGAATGGCTTGTTATATAGCTTACCAAGTGCCATAAGATAGCTAGAAGGGTCCATTATGTCTTCATCAATTATCAAAGGTCTTGTCCTAGGACTGGAAGTCGTAGGAGCTTCTAGGAAGCACAAATCAGAAGAAATTGAGCCAGACTCAGCAATGGTGTAAGATGGTGAAATGCTTCAGGGCTACATACCTAGAATCCAGCCTTCTCCTGAGCCCACAGTCTACATTAACTGTCCTTGCGGAGCTAACACATGTTGACACACGATGTCATCCCTTGGTATGTTCTTGACATATAAGCATGCAGCACCTGTCTTTGCAAGGAAGTGGACATCACCCATTTGTTGGCTCAAATGAACCTTTCAGAGCTCTTGCTAGGAGGGAGACACCATACTAGCTGCATGAGTTCCAGGGAAGAAGAGGGCTTCATCTCCATCCCGTAGTCTGTAAACTACGCAGACAAGCTGATTTAACTAGTACTGTTGAGAAAAGCAAAAGATGCTGAGATCTGAAGCAAATAGCAGGAAACTAGTCTGGAAAAAGTCCTGAGATAACAGAAACCTTGATATTAAAAAGTTCGAACTGGGTAGAGTGACTTTCAACCCAGCACTCAGGAGGCAGAGGCAGGTGGATCTTCATGAGTTAGAGGCCAGCCTGGTCTACAGAATGACTTCTAGGTCAGCCAGGGATACCCATAGACTCTGTCTACAAAAATATTTTTGGCTGAGCAGTGATGGTGAATGTCTTTAATCCCAGCACTTGGGAGGCAGAGGCAGGCGGGTCTCTGAGTTTGAGGCCAGCCTGGTCTACAGAGTGAGTTCCAGGATAGCCAGGGCTATGCAGAGAAACCCTGCCAAGAAGGAAAAAAAAAAACATTCTGAGAGAAGGGACAGTCTAGGCAAGTGGAAGGGCAAGAGGAAAAGCCCCAGGGTAGGAACAACTGACTAAGGCTGGAACCCACTGAGCCAGGGGAGAGAAAGCCAAGAAGTGCCCTGGGGCTCTATCATGTGCTTGGCACATGCTCAATACTCAGAAAACCTTTGCTGAATGAACGGACCAACAGGCACATGTCAGCTCTAAGGGCAGTAACCTGTAATTTTGCCTGCTTTGTGCAAGAGACCAGATGACCAGGGTACAAAAATAGAGAATCATAATCAAGTGAGTAAGACTGGATATTCTCTAGGGACATTGAAAAATGAAAAGTAAGCCAAGCCTGGTTATACATGTAATTCCAACCACTCAGGAGGCCTAGGCAGGCAACTAGCAAATCCAAGGCTAGTCTGTGACATCCAAAATAAAATAAAAGTCACAATAATGTGTAGGGACATAGCTCAGTGGTGAAGTGATTGTGTAGCATGCACAAGACCCTGGATTCAATCCCTAGTTCCCACCCCCTGAAAACTGAAATATTCAAGGAAGTTTGTAGTAAACGCCAAATTACTGCAAAGGAACATTTGAAGCACTGGAGCTAAAGGCAGGCTGACGTCATGTGGGGCGGGTTCCAGAGGCGTGACGTGAACCAGACTTTGAATCAGGCAAAGGAATGTGGTAGGTAGAACACAGTAGAGAGGGCACTCCAGGAAAATCAGTCAGCATCTTGTTAAACCAATGGAACCGCACTGATATTAGGACATAACATAAATGCATTCTATGCTCGCTTGCCCACAAGGAGGAAGAATCAATCTCCCACACAAAACACAGAAACTGGATCCCAATGTGTTTATTTGGGTTTGCCCTCTTTGAAATTCACAGGCCTCACCTTGAGTGGAGAATTACCCATCTTACCTAATTTTATAGTGAAATTGGCGAGAGCCCCGGGTATCTATAAGGGATGTTCTAATTCTGTCACACCAGCCGGCTAGTCTCTCGTCGGAGCCGCTTCCTCCCGTTTCTGCACCATGTTCATTAAATCCTCTCAGAAGCTCTCCGGAAGAATCTAGCCCATTATAAGGTCTCTAAGATGTGAGTCAAGCTTCCACCAGCCGCCCGATGGACACAGCCAGAGAGTAAGTGACCGCCATCACTCATCACGCATGCTCTAACCAATGAAATTCGGGCAACTCTTAACTCTCAACCGCTTCTCTCCTTCCTCAGCACCACTACTTCACGCCCATGCCCGATCTTCCCCGAACTTACTAAGTTATACCGAGGTTCATTGCTCATCTTTCCTGTTTGATTCTTTTCAAACGATACTGGGAGGTGAACCCAGGGCCTGCCATATGCTAGGCAAGTGTGTTACCCACAAACTCCGCCCAGCTTTTGGGTTTTGAATTTTTTTTTTTTACATCCCTTCTGAGAATCTCTCTGATGTGTTGGCCTACTTTTCCACAGCTCCCAAACACCCTGATTTAAAAAAAAAAAAAAGTTATGAATAGGTAGTATCCTTTTTAGGTTTTTTTATTTTATAATAATATATATAATAATATAGCAATATATTAGCAATATATAATAATATGTTAATTATATATTAATATATTGCTAATGAATATTTATATAATAATATATTAATAATATACTGTCCTGGCTGGTTTTGTGTATCAACTTGACACAAGCTAGAGTTACCACAGAGAAAGGAGCTTCAGGTGAGAAAATGCCTCCATGAGATCCAGCTGTAAGGTATTTTCTCAATTAGTGATCAAGAGGGGAGGGCTCCTTGTGGGTGGTGCCATCCCTCAGCTGGTAGTCTTGGGTTCTATAAGAAAGCAGGCTGAGCAAGCCAGGGGAAGCAAGCCAGCAAGTTAACATCCCTCCATGGCTTCTGCATCAGCTCCTGCTTCCTGACCTGCTTGAGTTCTAGTCCTGACTTCCTCTGGTGATGAACAGCAGGGGGGAAGTGTAAGCTGAGTAAACCCTTTCCTCCCCAACTTGCTTCTTGGTCATGATGTTTGTGCAGGAATAGAAACCCTGACTAACACATATACTAACATTTACTATATTTTATTAATATGTTGTAATTAATATATTATATAATATAATTGTATAATAATATATTATATATGATATATGATATACCATATATTAAATATTATTATTGTGTGTATATGTGTGTGTTTGCATGTGTGTGTCTATATATGTCTATCTGAGTGCATGTGTGTGTGTGTGTGTGTGTGTGTGTGTGATGTACAGGTTTGAGTCCAAGCACATATCCAAGCCATGGCACTCATTGAAGTCAGAGGACTCTGGGAATTTTCCTCCTTCCTCTGCAAGATCCAGGAATTAAACTAGAAATCTCATGCTTACACAGAAAGAGCTTTGACAATGAAGCCATCTCTCTCATTCTCTAAACGGAATCTTGTTGTGTAGCCCAGGCTGGTCTCAGATATGGAGGCTATATGGACTCCTGAGATTCACCCACCTGGACTCAGCTCCAGCAGAGCACAGGGATGCGTATGGGCAACCCCAGCACTTGGGAGTTTAACTGGGCATTATGGTTTACTGTAATCCTAGTACTCCAAAGGCTGAGGAGCAAGTTCAGGGCCAGCATGGGCTACAGAATGAGGTTCTGACTCAGTTTCTCCCTCTCCCGACCCAAAAAAAGACAAGAAAAAGATGAAATTCTGTAAAATTCCCTCTGATCTCCAAATAAGATACAATGTTTTTTCCCTGTACAGATCTCATGACCTCTCAAATAATATTTTACTTTTGCTTTATTTTACTAGGTGTAATTAATAGTAGATATATTGGATCTGTAGGACTGGCCCTTTTACAAACTCCAGCAGTTCACAGGTGAGATAGAATTTGGGATGGGCCAACTCAAATCCTGAGTGGTAGCTGAGTTGGTCAGCCCATGAGCTCTCCAGCACCTGCACCACCACCAGGATGAGCTCTCCAGCCCTGCCCCAGGTAGCCCACTCAATGCTGCAGCCAACAAGGGCCAGGGGCAGCTCTCCCACTCTAGTGGCCTTCGGTGGCTCACCAGCACCCACACCAGCAGAGCCAGCTCTATTGTTCCGCCCAGTGGAGGTACATTGGTGAAGGGAGCCTTTGCCATCAGAGCAAGTTCTACTGTAATGCCCAGGTCAGGAGCAAGGCCCACTCTCCTGAGTGCCAAGCCCGGGAGGGGCAGGGCCAGCTCTGCTCCACTCTTAATATATTATCAGTAGACATTTGTTAGTTGTAAACAATCCCACTTTACTTATTTGTGGCTTCACCTTCTGCAATTTCTTGTTTGTTTGTTTGTTTGTTTGTTTTTCAAGACAGGGTTTCTCTGTGTAGCCCTGGCTGTCCTGGAACTCACTCTGTAAACCAGGCTGGCCTCGAACTCAGAAATCTACCTGCCTCTTCCTCCCAAGTTCTGGGGTTAAAGGCGTGTGCCACCACTGCCTGGCTCCTTCTGCAATGTCAAACTGAGGTTCAAAACAATAAATGAAAAGTTCCAGAAATAAGTAATTAGTAACTTCCAAGGAACTTGCACTATATAGTATATTGTTTATAACTGGTCCATTTTATTAGTGGTAATTAATATCTTACTGTGTACATTTTTAATTAAACTTTAATTAAACTGATGAATCTGTGTGTATAGTAAAAACAAAGTGTATGCAGCGCAGGGCTTGATACTATCTACAGGTTCTAGCATTCCACCATCTTGGAACATCTCCTTGTTGGATAAGGCGTGATAACTGTATTAACCAAGAAATTTAAAAGGGGGTTTGTTGTGTTTTGTTTTTGTTGATGATGATTGGCTGGTTTGGGGCTTTCACTTAGCTTAGGGTTGAGGGAGGTTTAGGGTTTGTTTGGTTTGGTTTTAGATTTTGTTGGTTGGGGATGTAGAGGCAAGTCTCCATACACAGCTCAAGCTAACCTACCTCTGTGTTTTCCCTGCCAGCCATGAACTTTTGATGATCCTCATGCATCAGCTTCCCATGTGCTGAGATTACAGCCTGCTTCATCATATCAAGCTCTGTGGTTACATGACAACCATCACCAGAAGCTACTGTCAGCTTTTCGGGAGAAGAATTAAAAATCAGAGGACAAAGAAATCATTAGCTGTCCTGGTTGGTTCTGTGTCAACTTGACACAAGCTGGAGTTATCACAGAGAAAGGAGCTTCAGTTGAGAAAACGCCTCCATGAGATCCAGCTGTAAGGCATTTTCTCAATTAGTGATCGGGGGGGGGGGGGGAGGGCCCCTTGTGGGTGGTGCCATCCCTCAGCTGGTAGTCTTGGGTTCTATAAGAAAGTAGGCTGAGCAAGCCAGGGGAAGCAAGCCAGTAAGTAACATCCCTCCATGGCCTCTGCATCAGCTCCTGCTTCCTGACCTGCTTGAGTTCCAGTCCTGACTTCCTTTGGTGATGAACAGCAGTGTGGAAGTGTAAGCTGAATAAACCCTTTCCTCCCCAACTTGCTTCTTGGTCATGATGTCTGTGCAGGAATAGAAACCCTGACTAAGACATTAGCCAAACTTCCCATGGAAAGTCACAAATCCCAAGGTTCCCTTAGCCAAGGAGTCTCTTGATGATCAGGATGCTGATGGCCTCTTTCTTGAGTTTTTCTTGACAGTGAAAGATGACCTTACAAATAATCATATCTATGCAGACTCATCAAACTTGACTGACAAGTTCTGGGCTAGAGAGACATAAAGTTCCCCTAGTCTGTCAGGTATACCTCTCCATGACTCACCTGTTCATGAGTGTCCCAGACACTTGGCTCAAAGCACTTGTGGAATAATGACAGACAAGAGGCCATGACACCAAGCCTCTGACATGAAGCAATCAGAACATATTCTTACCATCATTTCAAAATGCAGGTTGCAAACAGGTGTGAACAGTAGCAAATGTCAACAAGCTAGACAATTTCATTTCACACTAGGACAAAAGGGATACCACTATTGGGTGAGGTGACAATTGTACTAAAGGTTTTGTGAATAGCTAAAGCCTGTTCTTTGAGGGAACCTCATCCACTACATCCACGTATGTATCTTCTTCCAGCCTCACCCTTGTCCCCTCCTCACCAGTATTCAGTGCTCTGACGAAACAGCATGCTTCCCTGCCTTCATCTCTTCTGTCCACCAGGCCCCTATTCTTGCCCCCCACACACACAGCCAAGACACGCTCATCTTATGTCTACTAGAGAATTTCAGAATCCTCTTTAATACGCCAGGGATCTCAGCTTTGCCTTCAAACCTGTTTACCCCACAAGAGAGTCACTTTCTGAGAGGCCTGTCTCCAATCTGTGGCATCTATGTGCTCACATAACTGCCTGTCCTAGGACAAAATCTGACATATGACAGATAGTTGGTAAGTATTAAATGGAAGAAAACAAAATAAAAAATGAATTAATTGAATCAATATTGTTTATCATCATTCCTAGACAGGATACTTAGAGAAAAATATACAAAGAATTTCTAAAATGTCTTTTTAAAAAATGGTGCCTTTTTGATAATTCCTCCCCTGACATATGAAAGAGGATTCTGGAATTCTCTAGGAGATGTAAGAGACTCTGAGACTAAGTTCTAAAGCCTCCTGAAGCATCGTGTCTTCACATTTCCAGCTCTGAACCCAAATGTCGGTTGTCAGATGGTACCCGGGATGCTTCTGAATGTAAAGGAGCAAGACTCTTAATACTGCTCCGAGGTCCACTTAGTGCAGCCTAAAGACAACGTCTGGGCATGGTGTGACTTGGGGCTTATAACCATGCCATATTCACCAGCAGTGCTAAACTCTGTAAACCTGTTTCCCATGACTCCCAATGGCTTCTGTCAGTCTAGCCCAATCTAGCCTCCATAAGGACAAATACAGAAGAAGCCTTCCATAGAAAGGCTAAGGCTGGAGAAAGTTTTGTACACAACTTTGTATAAGGTTTCATCTTTTCTTCTTCCTCAAAGAGAGAGGGCAGGAGAGCACACTAGATGACCCCTGAAGTTTGCAATTCTTTATATTCCTATGTCCCTAGCAAATTAGAAAATGAAGTTCTTTTTATCTTTTCCTCAGTGCATGGGAAATCCTGAAGACAGACCTAAAAAAACAATACTAGAAATAAGGATTCACAAATGTTACAGCAATATTAGATCCCAGAGTAAGACACAGGTCAACCAGAGCTACATAGTGAGAGCATGACTTTAAATAAGCAAACCAATCAACAAACAAATAAAATGTGTATGTGCAATTGACAGCTGAAAATTTAAATTTATTTTCATTGAATTTTTTTTTTTTTTTAAAGCGCAGCCCAAACTTGACTCAACCCAAGATCCTCCTATGTCTATGTCATGAGTGCTGGGGTTACAGACATGAACCAAAATCCCTAGGTTACCAAGTTCACTTGAATAGATGGTCTACCCCAACACTTGAAAGGTAAAGGCAGGAAGATGAGGAGTTCAAAGTCATCCTTAGCTACACAGTGAGTTTGAGGCTAGCCTGGGCTACATGAGATCCTGTCTCAAAATGAACAAATAAATTAATGAGCATTAATTAAAGTTTTGTAAAAATACATGCTTTTGAGCAGAAGAAATACATGATTTCAAGCAATACAAGGCCCAGAGACCTCCATTCTGTGATCTCCTCAGAGGTGAACACATGTATATCAAGCAAAGAACCTAAAACCCAGATCAAAGGTCAGCACGTCACAGTAGCACATGGCTCTCCGGAATCTAAGATAGAACTTGACCAGAGGTCCCTCTAACTCATGAGCTATTGAGACATTTCTTCAAATGCTCACCACAGCCAACACCTCAGATGGGCAAGAGCTTCCGACTTGCCAAGCAATTTCTGATTGGACTTAGTGACCTGTAGGGGAAAGTGCAGGAGGCATACGACAGTCTGGAATTTTCTCTGCCCCTCTCTCCTTTTCTGTCTAGAGGTAGAAAGGAGAAGCTGGAAGGCTACTCAGACCCTGTTAACAAGGAACAAAGAGAGCCCTCCCTGGCTGACCCATTAGTCATTGCTCAGAGGTCCTCTCCTTCCACTTCCAAGATTGCCTTACCCCCAAGTGACTTCTCTTTGATGCTATTTATGAACTGGAACGTGACCCTCTGGGGAGGCAGGCCGAGGGCATGCGGGGGACATGAATGGGTATGAAAGCTAAGTTTCTACTTGGGGTACTGGCATTTGGGTTCTCAGGAGTTTATATGGCAGAGAAAGCGTGGCAGTGGTGGTTATTTAGGACACAGCTCTCTAGAGAGGAAAATTCTTGCGACTGAAGTGAGAAATGTAAAGATACCCAGTTAGAAACGCACTGGGCTTCTCTTCCTGGGAAAGAGCTTCAGCTAGGCTTGCTAATGACTCCGGCAACGCAGTGCTTTCTGCTCTTGCTGAATCCTATACATTTTTTTCTATCCCACTTTGTCTCTTTCTAATATCGTGTGAAAATTACACAGATGCAATGGTTTCCCCCCTCCAGCCCCCTTTTTAAATGTGTGTGGAGGTCAGAGGTCAGAGGACAACCTTCCTCTTTCCCCTTCTTCCTGAGGAGCCATCCAGCTTGTCTTTTAAGACAGGCTTTCCCACTGTCCTAGGATTTGCCAACGACACTAGACTGGCTGGTCAATGAGTCCCAGGGATCCCATCTGTTCTCAACTTCCCCAGGGTGGGGATCGCAAGCATGTACCTGGTATCTTTTTTGATGTGGCTTCTGGGGATTAGATTCAGGTTCTTGTGCTTGTGTAGCAAGAATTTTATTGGCTGAGATATCTCCCCAAACCCCTTCCGTCCTTTTTGAGACAAGCCCAGCCTGGCTTTGAACTTACTCTGTAGCCATAGGTGTCTATGAACTCCTGATTTTCCCACCCTACCATCTCCAATTCAAAACCATGAGGACCTGAGTTCAAATCCCCAGTGTCCATGTAAGAAGCCAAGTGTGGTCATGTGTGCTTTTAACTCTATTGCTGTAGGAGCAGTGGGGACAGGAGGATTGCTGAAGCTTGCTGGCAGCAAACCTAATTTCAGGTTCAGTGAGAGACCCTGTCTCAAAGGGAATAAAGCAGACGGTGTACACGGGATACACTACTACTATGCACTGGGTGATTCAAAAACTATCCCCAAACCATAATTACGTAGGAAAGCTTCTGCAATCTTCCCTCCCAGCCTCTTCTCCTAATGCTGGAGCCAATGTTCTGGCCACATTCCTTTCTTTCCCAAGGAGAATCTCACCAACCACATGGCATTTAGATGTCTGTTAGCACTGCCTCGTAAACAGAATTTTTAGTCTAACGTTGAAATGAAAACAACTGTTTTCTTGAGCAGAAACCTCTCTGGAGGGCTCACCCTCAGGAAGGGAGCAGAGGAAACTGACTTGTTGAAGTCCCTTCTGAGAGCAGGTGCTTTCCATTGCTCTTCTCACAGAATTATCACAAATGCCTTTTGACCTCCTCCTCAGTAGCCCCATTTTACAGATGAGGACACTGAGCCCCAAAGAGGCTAGACAAGGATATACAGGCAGTAATAGAGACAGGGCATGTGGCCCAGTAGGAACCAGCATTCTTCCCAAGTCACAAAGTCACCCCTGTTGATTTGCCCCAGTCTGACATCTTCATTGTTATTGTTGTTGTTTATTGCTGTTCTTCTCCACCAGAAATAAAACTGTTCCCCAAATGTTTCAGCCACTTCAAGAGGGTTTGGGGGGGGTGTTTTATTATCAGCATCTGGCAGAGCTGAGCCTCACTAAGTTGGAGACACCCTATAAAAACCCATGTGCTGTACGATGCTATGATCCAGCTCAGCTGTTCAGGAAAGCCACCAATTCTGCCCCCCACACCCCACTCTTCTATTTTCTTCCCTGTCTCTCTCCTAGGACTTGAGGCATGACTCCCTCACCGGTACTGAAATTCCAGAACTACGTGACTTTATTTAGAAGTGAGATCCATGGTGTTATACATCTATAATCCTAGCATTCAGAAGGCTGAGGCAGGAGGATTGCTGCAAGTTGGAGACCAGCCTTGGTCTATATTGGGAGACCCTGTCTATACATACATACATGCATACTTATATACATAAAAAATAGGAAAAGAACTGGACTCTTGTAAATAATCAAGCTAAAATGGAGTGGTTATGGTTGGCCTAACCCAAGAGAACGGAACAAGGGAGAATCTGGATACAGAGACAAACACAACCAGAAGACACAGAGGTGTTGCCATCTACAAGGCAAGGATCCCAGAGACCAGAGAGAGAATCTCCCTCCCAGTTCTTAAAAGAAACGACTTCCTAAGGACATTGACTTCCCACTTCAGCCCACAGAACTGAGAGACATCCATTCCCGCTGAAGCCTCCCATTCAGAAGCACCTCATTCCAGGCCTCCTCATCCACTCTCCCCTCTTCTCCCTGGGCTAGGTTGGCTTCACAGCTTGCAGGCTTGCCTAAATGATCAGCGATTTTGATTAGGCTTTGGTTCCCTTAACGAAAAAGGACAATCTTTCGGGCCTCCTCTCATCTTGAAGTAAATCACATTGTTTCCAACAATCTAAGTTCCCAACTAGTCTGACTTTGGTCCAGATGCCCAGGAAGAGGGAACCCAGGACCAGGGTAAGGGAGACTGGACAGTATTAGAAGACCCATGTAGCTATTTGTTTTGTTTTTTAAGACAGGGTTTCTCTGTGTGGCCCTGGCTGTCCTGGAACTCACTCTGTAGACCAGGCTGGCCTCAAACTCAGAAATCCGCCTGCCTCTGCCTCCCAAGTGCTGGGATTAAAGGCGTGTGCCACCACTGCCCAGCTCCCTTGGAGCTTTTTTGTGCAGCTTTTACCTGCTTTTATCTGCTAAGCAAAATTGCACTGCATGGCATGCTATCTAGAATGTTCCATTTTTACAGAGACGGTTTAATGCTGTCCCTCCCTGACCCTTCAGCATTCTCCATCACTGTCACATGGTCAGGATCCAACAAAGCCTCACTGGGAGAATCAGAAAATGAATCTAAAACTTTAAAGCATTCATCAAGCTTTTATCAAAAATTCTCCTGTGTCATCTTGACCGAATCTCTCAGACATTCTAACTACAGGCAGGAATAAGGCATAAATCACTGTCATCGCCAAGAAACATATTGATTTTAGTATTTAATCATTTCTTGTTGGAGAGATGCCTGAAGGAGGGGAGTTTTAATGCATCCTTGTAAGGCACCATAGATTTCCACCCCCATTTCTTTCAAATAGGATAGTATACAATTCAAGTTTACTTGACAAAGCAAGATTATTTTGTTTTAGTATGTTACCTTAGCTGTTCTGAAACTCATGATGTACCCAGGCTAACCTCTGCCTCCCAAGTGCTGGGATTAAATGCAAGTGCCACTAGTCCAGGCTTGACCAGTTTATTTTTGAGGTGGGGCATCTTGCTCAAGCTGGCCTCGAACTTGAGATCTTCCTGCCTTAGCCTCCCGAGTGCTAGAATCACAGGTGTGCATAACCTCACCTGACCTCAGCCAGCCAACATGAATCCAGTACCGTGGCAAGTACTTTTCTGGCACAGCGTCAAGTACATGACAGCCTCCATTCTTCTACAGATTATTGCAGTCAAATGGGGAGAGACAAGAACCGAGATACATAAAATTCAGTTTCAGGTCAAAGTAAGTATTACTGGGGAAAAATATTCATCTTTTCCTTATGCAATAATGTTCACGGACACTACTGCAGAGCCCATGTCTGTCTCAATGCTGGCTTGTTGTAAGTATTTAATAAAGACTATTGGATATGTGGATGGATTCGTGCTGGCTAGTTTTCTGTCAACTTGATACATGCTGAAGTCATCTGAAAGAAGATGTCTTAGTTAGGGTTTCTATTGCTTTGATAAAAACACCATGACTAAAAATCAAGTTGGGGAGGAAAGGGTTTATTTGGCTTATACTTCCAGATCATAGTGCATCATTGAAGGAAGTCAGGACAGGAACTAAAGCAGGGCTGGAACTTGGAAGCAGAAGCTGATGCAGAGGCCATAAGGGGTGCTACTTACTGGCTTGCTTCAAATGGCTTGCTCAGTTTGCTGTCATATAGAATCCAGAACCAGCAGCCCAGGGATAGCACCACCCAAAATGGGACATCCCTCTTTGATCACTAATTGAGAAAATGCCTTATAGCTGGATCTCATGGAGGCATTTCCTCAACAGAGGCCCCTTCCTCTCTGATGACTCTAGCTTATGTCAAATTAACACACAAAACCAGTCAGTACAGAAGGGAACCTCAATTAAGAAAATGCATCTGTGCGACCAGCCTGAAGGCCATTTTCTTAATTAGTGATTGATGATGGAAGGCCTAGATCAATGTTGGTGGTGCCATCCCTGGTCTGGTGGTCCTGGCTTCTATAGAAAGCAGGCTGGGCAACCCATGGGGAGCAAACCGGTAAGCAGTACTTCTCCATGGCCTCTGTATCAGCTCCTGCCTCCAGGTAGATTCCTGTCCTGTTTGAATTCCTACCCTGGCTTCCTTCAGTGATGAACAGTTGATACAGAAACATAAGCCAAATCAACATTTTCCTCCTCAAAGTGTTTTTGATTGTGGTGTTTATTAGAAATAGTAACCCTAACTAAGACAGATGGGTGAATAGATAGATAGATGGATGTGTAGATGATGGGGGAGAGGTGGAGGGATGGAGGGGAGTAGCCTCAACTGTTCAAAAGACTAAGGCAGGAAGACAAAAGTTCGAATTCCTGCCTAAAACTGGAGAGTTACCTGAAAGCCATCCTGGCAGTGCATACCTTTAATCCCAGCGCTCCCGGAGGCAGAGGCAGGTGGGTCTCTGAGTTCGAGGCCAGCCTGGTCTACAGAGTGAGTCCTAGGACAGCCAGGGCTATGCAGAGAAACCTTATCTCAAACAAAACAAAACACAACACCAGCCTGGAGAACTTAATGAGATCCTGTCTCAAAATAACACACTGGACACAGAAATAACCCCGTGACAGAAGAGTATCTGCCTAGCATGTGCAAGACACCAAGGTCAATTCCCAGAAGAGGTAAATAGAAAGGCCCTGGTTCAAGTGTGCATTCAGTGAGCCTCCGCTGTGTGCTAGGGGGTCAAGGTGGGAGTGTGGGAGAGAAGAAACTAAGGGCAAGGTCAAATTAGGTTATATGTGTTTATGAACGTGTCCCAATGAAGACCCACAGTTCAGTAGAATTCTTATGTACTATAAGTAAGATAAAGGGCACATAAGTTAAATTTGAGCCAAATCTCAAATAGATTGTGTGGTCCAAAAAGGTGTTCAAAACAGGGAAGAGCGTAGGCAGAAGTCTTGCATTCCTGAGTCCTGTGAACCTCAAGACCCCATTTTGGAAGAAACTGGTCCACAGGAAGAAAGTGAGGCAGGAGTCACACATTGGTCAGCCTGATCTGCATGGTTTCTCACTATAAACTCATCCGTTCTAAAAGCCACTGAATCTAAATGATTGGGGGCACGGATGTCCTTAAATAAGCTGTTGCCTAGAAACCTTATTTGGCACAAAAGTATCCTCCCACTCCCTGCACTGTTTCCACTCTGGGGGTGTCAAGTTCCCAGCCTTCCCAGGACAGAACCACAGAGCGCGAGAAGCCTCAACTCCACAAGTGGTGTTTTGTCTGCTAATCCCAGATTCAAATCTTGGTTGCTCCACCAGTGCAGCCCACGCGGCCACAAACCTGCTGGGCCAGTTTACGCTGGTTGGGCGCAAAGTCCGGAAGCCTCAGACCCCGATGGAAGTGGGGGCGGGTTGAGTGCTCTTCCTGTCTGTCCAGTGCCACCCACATTAAAATGCAGTTTATCCTAAGGTCGTTTGTCTTCACCTCTCAGGAAGGGAAAGAAGGGCTCTGTGCGTTTTATTTGCTCAGGAGCCCTCAAATCTTGCTGTGCCGGACATTTAAAAATAAAGCCAATTTTTTTTCCCCAAACAAATATATTTATGCATTGTAGAAACAGGGAAGTTAACAGTAAAAAGAATAAACTTTAAATGATTGCCATGCAAGACAATTGCTAAGTTTTAGCCCTGTAAACCAATATACATGTGAATAAATGGCAACACTCAATATCCACTAGTGTCTGAAACATTAATGTGTTCAGTAAATTCAAGAATTTATTGACATCTCTAATCCCAACACTGGAGACTAAAGCAGGGTCTTGAGTTTCAGTCAACCTAGGCTACATAGTGAGTTCCGGGCTAGCCTAGGCTACATGAGACCCTATCTCAAAAACACAAAAAAATAAATGAATGAATGCTATTTTCTTTCTTTTTTATACATTGAAAATCATATTCCTAAGTAGTATCTGAATATGCAGCCAAGCAAGTGCACATATTAATAATCCCAACATTTGGAAAATGGAGACAAGGAGGATCAGGACTTGAAGGTCAGTTGTATTACATAGCTAATTAGGGCCAGCCTGGGCTACATTTTATGGTACCCTGTCTCAAAAACAACAACAAAATGCATTTGCGTATGCTGGTGCACACCTTTAATCCTAGCACTTAGGAGGCAGAGGCAAGTGAATTGCTGTAAATTCAAGGCTGGCCTCATCTACAAAGAGTTCCAGACCAGTCAATGCTACACAGTGAAACCTTGTGTCAAAATAATAACAAAACTAATAAAAAGCTCCATAAATGGTGAGTATCATAAGATAAAATATGGAGACTTACGCATTTTTAAAAACAATCAAATACTGTCTTATGACATTTTTTTTTTTTTTTTTTTTTGCTATTGTTTTGGTTTTTTGAGATTTCGTAGCCCAGACTGACCTAGAACTGGCTATACAGTCAATGCTGGCCTTGAACTCTTGAGAACTTATTTGGAGGTTGTAGCAGGGGAGCACAGCCACTCACATATCCTTAATGAAGGACAGGTCCCCTTCTAGTCAGGGAATGTCTTCATCTTCCATGAGCAAGCAGCTTCAGGAAGGACATACATGGAGCTGTGAGGGAGGAACAGAGCACCGGCCAAGCCAGCCAAATCAACCCTGGCATCAGTGGGGTGACAGAAGTTGCATCCAGATCAGCCACACATCCTGGCTTTGGAGTCTTGATCCTCCAGAGTCACCATGTCTGATCAAAGAATATGCTAAGATCTCTGGTGTCATTGAAAGTTTACAGACTTTGCAAAGTGCAGCAATAAGCCTGAGGACAGTTTCCCTTTAAGAAAAAAAAAAAAATAGTGTATCCCTTTTATCCATTAATTTCATGTCTAAGAATCTAGTCTAAGGAAATCAGAAGCATAACTAAAGAATTACGTACTGGATGTTCCGGCAGGTTGACTTTAAGCCATAGCTTGGGTCCTCTTTGATGGATCTTGTCATTCTTACCCTTCATATCATGGGCAAACCTGCTTGCCCAGCGTCCTCATTGGATTAGGCTCCAGCTCAGTTGCTCTGCTTTCTCCACCAGGATCAGAGAGGTCTCTTAATAACCGCTGTTCCAGGATCTTTCATTCCTGTTTATTTCTCCAGCCACATCTGTTATAAGCACATGTTCTGTCCCAATGCTGCTGCTTCTTAGTATATTTTTTCATGTTATGTGTTGCTGCTTTTCTACATACATGGTACGTGTAGACTGACGTGTAGTTTGTCTTTCTTTTAAACACAACTTACAAGAACTGTCATTTGACTTGTATCGTTTATCATTGGTGAGAGTGTCTCAAGTTCATGCCTCAAGCATGCACATTGCCATGCACTGGGAAGCTTCATCACTTTGGGGGTTTAGCTGTGGGTCTGAGTTTTGCTCTGTTTCCTTGAGAGGCAAGGGTACAACCCATGGCAAGTGCTCTCTACCACTGAGCTGCAACCCCCATCTCTGTTTGGTTTTGGTTTGTTATTATTTATTTTGGTTTTGGTTGGTTTGTTGGTTGGTTGGTTTTGTGGGGGTTTTTTTGGTTTTGTTTTTATTTGTTTTATTTTGTTTGTTTGTTTGTTTGTTTTTGCCCAGGTCTCATGTAGCCCAGATTGGCCTCAAGCTCACTATGTAGCTGAGGATAACCAGAAATTTAGTCTGATCCTTTAACTTCACCTTCCCAAATGCTGGTATTATAGAAGTGTGCTATCAATCCAGGTTTATAAGATGCTGAGGATTGAACCCAGGCCTGTGTGTGTATGTGTGTGTGTGTTTGTGTGTGTGTGTGTATGCATGGATGTGGATGTGGATGTTTGTATGTGTAGACGTGTTTATGTGTATGTTTGTGTATATATGTGTATGTATGTGTGATGGTTTGTATATGCTTAGCCCAGGGAGTGGCAACTATTAGAAGGTGCGACCCTGTTGGAGTAGGTGTGTCACTGAGGGTGTGGGCTTTAAAACCCTCATCCTAGCTGCCTGGAAGTCAGTATTCTGCTAGCAGCCTTCAGACGAAGATGTAGAACTCTCAGTTCCTCCTGCACCATGCCTGTCTGGATGCTGCCATGTTCCCACCTTGATGATAATGGACTGAACCTCTGAACCTGTAAGCCAGCCCCAATTAAATGTCGTCCTTAGAAGAGTTGACTTGGTCATGGTGACTATTCACAGAAGTAAAATCCTAACTAAGACAGTGCGTATATATATATTTGTATGTATGTGTGTATATGCATGTATACATGTATGTATGTGTGTGCATGTGTGTATATGTCTATGCATGTATGTGTATATGTGTAGGCTTGTGTGTGTGTGCAGCATATACACATATGTGCTTGGATGTACTCACCTGCACAGGCTCATGCATGTGTAGGCCCAAGGTTAATAATAAAGGTTAATAAAGGTTAAGGTGTCCTCTTCACCCTTCTCAAATATATTTACATTGCCATGTGCTGGAAAGCTTCTTTGGCTTGGGGGTAAAGCTATAGGAATGTATTTTGCTCTATTTAATCGTGCACTAAGGCCACAGTCCATGGCCACAGACAAGTGCTCTACCACTGAACTTTGCCCTTCCTTCACCTTAGTTTTTCACGACAGGTCTCTCATTGAACCAGGAGCTCAGAGTTTCAGCTAGAGGAGTAACTAGGCACAGAACGGAGCGCTTAGGAGCCGCCTGCCGCTGCCTGTCCCCAGCCCTGGGGTTGCAGGCACCTTCTGCCACACCAATGTGCAGCAAGCACGGTCCCCAGTGACCCATTTCTCCATCCTCCTATTTGGTTTTAGTGACTAAAACTCTGCCTTATTAGCTGAGAGTGTTGCTGATCACCAAGGCTCAGGCAAAAGAATTAAGAGTTTAAGGCCATTGTGGCCCACAAACAAGACCACATCTCAAAAACCCATTCATTCATTCATTCATTCATTCAAATTCACAGCTATGATGCTTTTACCCAAATGTGACTTCCTGAAAGACCTTTTCTGGTCACTCTTGCTTAAATTTGTTCACCCTTCCTCTGCTTGATTCTGTTCTTAGCAGAATTCTGGAAGTAATTAACACAATTAATTCTATTAAATCTGTTACAGCCAGTTGTTCTCAGCCTCTGGATTGTGACCCTTTTCACAGAGGTCACATATCAGATGTCCTGCATATCAGATATTTACATTACAATTCATAATAGTAGCTAAAGTACAATTATGAAGCAGCAGCAAAAATAATTTTATGTTTGGGGGTCACCACAGCATGAGGGACTGTGTCAAAGGGTCACAGCATTAGGGACATTGAGAACCACTGAGTTAGACTATTGCACATGCTATACATTTGACATATTTACTATTTGTCTCAACCCACAAGAAACGCAGCCATGATTAAGCTGTTCGTTCATTCACTGAATCAGTCTGTCAGTGGTTAGGAGCATCTCTGGGTGCCTAGAGTCAGACTTAGTCTGGAACCCGGAACTCCAAGCCTGGCGCTCTCTCTAGAAGCTTACCATTGAACTCGATGTCAAACATGCAAAGAGACAGAGCAGGCTGTAATTTGTAAACACTGAAGTAACTGAGGAAGGAGAAAGTAGGTGTGTCCCAGAGGAAGTGAAGAGAGCAGACTGCCTTCCATAAGGGGAAGGTGCTGAGAAGGGGACCATGTTAGAGGCGAGCTGGAACTTGATGAAGGGATTTATGGTAGAAACATTTGGCTCATCTCTAAATAGTGCGGATTCCTGAACAACGGCAGAAAAAATTAGCATAACAAAAGATTTATTAAGATCAGTCTAGTGAGCAAAGAGCAAACATGTCAAACAAAAAGGAGAACTTAAAACTCCAAGGGACCAGTCCGGTGTAAGATGGGAGGGGCCAGCCCAGTGTAAGAAGGGAGGGGCCATGGAAGGTGATAAATGAGAAGGGTTGAAGATGGCAATGCCAGGCAGAACTGAAGCAGGGTGGCTTCGAGGCATTTCCCAAGAAGCCAGGCATGGTAGTACACGCCCATAATCCAGCACTTGAGAGGCTGAGGCAGGAGTGTGAGTTTAGACTAGCCTATAGCAAGACCCTGCTGCAAACAACCAACACAAAATACAGTAAAAGGCATTAGCCCCTGAATCCAACAACTGTCAGATTAAAACATTTAAGACTGTCAACCATTTAAAAGGATCTCTTGGGGATAGGTAAAGGAGAGGAGACCCTGAGGTCTGACTGCCTGTATAGGCAAAGAAGTGAATATACAGAAAGCATAGGATAGAAGTCAGTTGGATTATTCTATGTAAAACCAACTCAAAAAGCCAAATAAAGAGAAATAAAAATTGCAGAGAAAACGAGAATCACTATTTTAGATGAATCCCATACGGGTTAGTCTCTTCATTTACTTAAAGCAGATGGCTGGCAGGACAGACCAATTTATTACCATCCTGTCATTTGGAGCCTCGATTTCCTGGGGTTCTAAGCAACTCTAAGGGAAACATCAGATTGCATGAAATTTCCTGAAGAGATCGTGTGAGTCACACACATCCCTCTGAAAATGCCTCGATTTCTCAAAATCACTTATCCTTCACCTAAGCTGCCAGTTCTGTTCTCTTGCTTGAGGCAGACCTATGCTTCCTCCTGTCTGCCCTCAGAACTGTGGAAGTTCTACTGATAAGAGAGACCACAAGAAAAGGGTGAGAAAGAGAACTGAAGAAAGCTTTGCAATTCGGTATTTACACTCACACATGCATGTGCTCACATGCTCGCACTCAGCACACACGTACAGAATGATAATAGTAAAGCAAATTCAGAAAAGTTTAAAGCAGGGAGTGGTGGGGCATACCTGTAATCCTAGCACTTGGTGTTCAGGGTCAGGAAGATTGGTTCAAGGCCAGCCTCAGCTACATGAGCTTTTGTTTCAAAAAACAAAGATGGAGAAGAAAGAGGAAGGGGGTGGGGGAGAGGAAGAAGGGGGTGGGGGATGGGGAAATTAAGCCCGAGTCAGCAAAGCCGACCTAACAAGCTGAGGAATACTTAGCTTACAAGGAAGGGTAGGGCACTGGGTGCCTATGATAGGAGGCAGGAGTACAGGAGTAGAACAAGAACCATGGTTCGTAGTTCACACACACAGAGAGAGAGAGAGAGAGAGAGAGAGAGAGAGAGAGAGAGAGAACAATAGCTATGTGGCTATGTGCTGGGCCATCTCCACCTCACAGGACTCTTAAAGGGTTCAAGGTATCATAAATGAGCAGTAACAACACTGTGTGGATCAGCCCGTGGATCTGTCACAGTGTAAGAAGGCTACAGTTGCCAGGAGGTGGAAGAGCACACCTTTAATCCCAGCACTCAGGAGGCAGAGGCAAGTCGATTTCTGAGTTTGAGGCTAGCCTGGTCTACAGAGTAAGTTCCAGGACAGCCAGGGATACACTGAGAAACCCTGTCTCTAAAAACCAAAAAAAAAAAAAAAAAAAAAGAGAGAGAGAGAGAAACCCTGCCTCAAAAAAACAAACAAACAAACAACAACAACATCAAAAAACCACACAATCAAAACTCTAGAATCCTTTAGCCCGGCTGTGGTGGCACACACCTTTAATCCCAGCACTTAGGAGGCAGAGGCGAATTTCTGAGTTTGAGGCCAGGACAGCCAGGGCTACACAGAGAAACCCTGTCTTGAAAAACCAAAAGGAGGAGGAGGAAGAGGAGGAGGAGGGGAGGGAGGGAGAGGGAGAGGGAGAGAGAGGGAGAGAGAGGGAGAGAGAGAGAGAGAGAGAGAGAGAGAGAGCATGAAAGGCGGCAAGCTGCGGTTGCCAGAGTGAGGGTAAGTTCCCTGTTGCATGGCCTATGAGCAGAGTATCTCTGTGAAGCTAACATGCAGAGTAGAGGGATGAATGTCTTGGATATGGCCTGAGTGTGCACCCACCCATTTCATGTTCAGGAATCTTGAGGAGGCTGAGAACTCACTTCAAGAGACAGGGATCACAGTGAGATAATTCTGTAGGAGAGGAAAGAAGAAAGGGTGAATCTTTGAGACAGACCTTCTGAAAATGCCCTGGACAACATGGGCCTGGTGGGGTAGGTTGAGGAGGGCCATAGTGGTCAACAGCTAGCTCGAGCAAATCCAGTCCAACCTCACAGACCTCGACTAAGCATTTTTTTGTTGGTAGGAAAGATACTAATTGTGGGGAAGGATAGAAGTCGAAAAGATAAGGCAGTGCCTGGGGCTGAGGACCTGGATCAGTCTGGTAAGGGTGAGCACTTGAGTCCAGCCTCTGAGTGTCCTATATAAAAAAGGTGTGTCGGTGTGTGCTCAAAATCCCAGCACGTGGGAGGGGAAAGGACACTCCCCAGGGCTCGCTGGGCAGCCAGCCTATAGACACGTGCATGTGTGCGTGTGCGTGTGTGTGTGTGCGCGCGCGTGTGTGTGCGCGTGTGCGTGTGTGCGCGCGCGCGCGCGTGTGTGTGTGTGTGTGTGTGTGTGTGTGTGTGTACGCATGCGCACACACACATACGCATACATAGAGCCTAACCTCAGTGAGTTTACATCTAGTAAAGTATTCCAACAGAAGAACAGAAAACACACGACCCAGAAATCTAAACAAGCTCCGTGCTCCAAGTCTTCCCACATTACACTCTTTCTTTGGACCTTAACAGCAGTGAAGGCCCACAGGCGACCATGACTAGAAGCTTCGGACCTGAGTAAGGGGGCTGGATCAGACCTAGGACCTGGGTTGCTCTCGCCATTGGTCAGAGAAGCTTCTTTTGGCAGGGAGCAGCAGTCAGTACTGAGATGACTTAACCCACGAGAGCCAAGGAGGATACCCTGAGTGCTCAGCCTAGAATGGGACATCTTTCTTTCTTTCGTTTGTTTTTTGTTTTTTGTTTTCTGTTTTTTGGGTTTGTTTTTTTTTTTTTCGAGACAGGGTTTCTCTGTGTAGCCCTGGCTGTCCTGGAACTCACTCTGTAGACCAGGCTGGCCTCGAACTCAGAAATCCGCCTGCCTCTGCCTCCCAAGTGCTGGGATTAAAGGCGTGCGCCACCACTGCCCGGCAAGGGACATCTTTCTTAACACATCACCCCAACACTACCGCCAAGTCACAGGGACACCTCAGAGGAATGAGGAGGAATTCACCTAGGCAGAAAGAATGAAAGAGCAGACAATAAAGGAGGTGTTATAAAAGCTGCCTTCTGGACTTGACATGACTACAGCGTTCATGATTCCACAATGACTGTGATTATCTGTGTGAGATCAGCCCAGCCAAAATACCAGCATAGACGGGGGAATCTCCAGACCGGAGTTGTTGGCAATTGTTCACTGATGAGGAGAGGGATTGATTGATTGATTGATTGATTGACTTGTATGTGTAGCTACTGGTAGGTTGCTCATGCTCCTGCGAATAGCCCCATACCCATGTGGGCAGCACTAACTGAATTAGTCTATGTATGTATGTATGTATGTATGTATGTATATGTATATGTATATATGTGTATGTATATATATATTTTAAGATTTATTTATTTATATGAGTACACTGTAGCTGTCTTCACACATAGCAGAAGAGGGCATCAGATCCCATTACAGATGGCTGTGAACCACCATGTGGTTGCTGGGAATTGAACTCAGGACCTCTGGAAGAACACTCAATGTTCTTAACCACTGAGCCATCTCTCCAGCCCGTGTGTGTGTGTGGTGTGTGTGTGTGTGTGTGTGTGTGTACGTGTGTGTATATGTGTGTGTTAGGTGTGACATATGACATATATCACATATATATGTCATAAGGTGGAAAGTGGGAATGGATTTTGTTGGGAGAAACGTGAGGAAAGCTGGGGTGGGAAAATGCGGGCAGGTTGATATATGACCGTGTTTCATTGCATACATGTATAAATTTCTCAAGAATATAGAAAAATTAAAATAAAGAAGAATAACAGTAGTTAGCACAGGCCTGGAAAGACTTGGTGAAAAGTGGAATGTGACGTGTCTTAAGATGTCTAACCTAGCCAGGTGTGCAGGTGTGCACTTGGCAAAGCTGAGGAAAAGTGCCAGAAACGTGAGTCTAACCTGGGCTATCTATGTACTGAATACCAGGCCAGCCTTGGCTATCTATATATTGAAACTGGGCCAACCAGAACTACACAAAAGGATCCATTTTCCAAAGGAAATGTCTAACTTAAAAGGTGTAGCCCTATAATAAAGTAAATTTTTCATTTTCCTTTATTCTCCCTCCCACCCCCATCATTACCCAACTCTCTTCCTTTCAAATATTTCTATTTATTTATTCTCTGTTAATTTTATACACGTACAATAGATCTTGATCAAATCCCTACCTTTCCCAACTGCATGTCTTCCTATATACATACAGTGTGTGTGTGTGTGTGTGT
>JADRCH010000033.1:12153486-12182083 GCA_019843965.1 Rhynchomys soricoides | reverse complement strand
AACTGCATGTCTTCCTATATACATACAGTGTGTGTGTGTGTGTGTGTGTGTGTGTGTGTGTGTGTAACACCTACTGAGTCCAGTTGACTTCGGGTGGAGGATGGAATGTAGCCCAGGCTGGCCTCAGATTCTCTGTGTAGCTGATGCTGACCCTGAACTCCTGTTGCCTTCCCTTCACTTCCTGGGTGTTGGCATTACAGACACACACCATCGCGCCCAGCTCCTGGGGTGTTTTTTTAACTCAAAAGCCAGCAAAAACCAGCCTGCCTTCCCCCAACACCTGAAAACTGGACACCCTAGCGTCTCTATCCAAAAAAGGCTGAGGAACCATCAAAATCTGCCTGCCTCCTCAGAATCCACCTATTTTCTCAATAAATATTTACTCAGCCCCTACTGTGTGCCGTGGAACATTTTCTTCTCTGTGGCTCCTAGGGCCTCCTTTATCTCTCTAGTCCGACCTTGCAGACCCAACAGGAGTCCAGTTCCCATTCTATTCCCTGTTCTTCAGCCAGGGTCCCAACCCTCTCCTCCAGAGGGACTGTTGTTCTCTGGCTCTGGCTTTCCCTCTTTCTTTGAAGCTTAATTTCAATGCCCTTAATCCTTTCATTGTTTGGCTCCTCTCCCGTGGTCTCTTTGATAAAGTCTGACCTCAGCAACTGGCACAACAGCCTCTGAATAGAGCAAATGGGATTGAATGAATGTAACCTATTTGCCTGAGATGATCTAACCAGTGAGTGCTCAGACTGAGCCCATTCTATATGGTAGTCAGTGTAGCAGTAACAGGAAGCCCTTGAAATTGAGGTGACGGGAAAGCTGTGGTATTAGTAATGATTGGGAGCAAAAGACTATGAGAGACTGGGGACATGGCCCAGTTCTTCCCTAGCATTCATAAAAAAGGCCCTTGGTTCAACCTTCAATCACACGCGTGCCCACGCACACACAAACACACACATCAAAGGAGTAAATGAGGTGGGTCTGTGAGGATGTTTCCAGAGAGGCTTAACTAAGGGGGGAAGAACACCCTGAATGTGTGTGGCACTACCCTAGCTTGAGTCTCGGACTGATAAAAAGGAAACCAGTCCACCAGCCGTATCCCAGTCCTGCTTCCATGCCTTCCCACCATGACGGGAGGCACCCTCAGACTGCAAACCAGATAAAACCATCCTTTCTTAAGTCACTTTTGCTGGGTATTTTATCACATCAATGAGAAAAGTTACAACTACAGACTCCAAGGCCAGATACTGGAAAAAAGCATGAAAGAGGGTTGGAGAGATGGCTCAGGGGTTAAGAGCACTGGCTGCTCTTCCAAAGGACACAGGTTCAATTCCCAGCACCTACATGGTGGTTCACAACTGTCTGTAATTGCAGGTTCAGGGGATCTGACATCTTGGAGGCAGAACACCAATGTACATAAAAATAAATAAATAAACTTTAAAGAGAAGCATGAAAGAACCCATTGGCCATCTGGAAGATGAATCTGGAGCTAAAATCTTTACAGAATGAGGGATTGTTGTGAGAGAAAGCTGCTACTTACTCCTGGGAGCTAGTTGCCCTTGGGGGGCAAAACATAGGAGGGGAAATATTCTGGAAGCCCTAATGAAGATACCCAGCAATTTGCAAACCCATCATTTAAGGAGTGTAGAAGAAATGCACACCCCCCAGCGCGCACACACCACCAAGGAGCCCATGCTCCTGAGATAGCCAGGTATCAATTGTGGAAAGATCAGCACAAGAGTATTGGGAATGTCAGTTGCTGTGGGGAAGCTGCTGAGACCCCTCAGAAAGTGTTTCATAAACTGGAAAGGTGAGGAGCTGGACAGAAAGACAACACAGTGACCGGAAGTACATGTTACTCTTGGAAAGGAAACCAAGTTTGGTTCCTAGCACACACATCAAGCAATTCACAATGTCCTGGGACTCTAGCTCCATGGAGATGTGATTCTTCTGACTTCCTCCAGCACCAGTATTCGCAGCCACATACCCACACCCAGACCTATATGTAATTAAAAATAAAGTCTTGGAGGCTAGACTCAAGAGAGTCTGGTTCTCTGAGAGATGGCTCAGAGGTTAAAAGCACTGACTGTTCTTCCAGAGGTCCTGAGTTCAATTCCCAGAAACCGCATGTTGGCTCACAACCATCTGCAATGGGATCTGATGCCCTCTTTTGGTGACTGAAGATAGCTATCGAGTATTCATACAAATAAAATAAATAAATCTTTTTTTTTTTTTTTAAAGAGAAAGAAAGCTATTGGAGAAATCGGATAAGGAGAGAGAAAGGGAGCTGTATAAGGTGGAGGAAGGATCAGACTCCGGTGTTCAGCAGTGACCTTGGTGGGATGAACAGAAAGAAAGGACAGGATGGGATTAGTCCCCAGATCCAGGGCAGAGAGAGTGCACCATACAATTGTGGAATGTGAGAAGCTGGAAGGTTCCAGGCAGCTGTGAACTCATAACCAAAAGACAAGGCACAGTATCCCAGAAATGCACACACTTCAAATCACAGCATAGAAATCTGCAGGGACAGGGGTCTTCCAAATCAGACAAGGAGAATCATATGATTTTTTTTTTTTAAAGAGATGTAATGGCAGGGCTGTGGTGGCGCACGCCTTTAATCCCAGCACTTGGGAGGCAGAGGCGGGTGGATTTCTGAGTTCGAGACCAGCCTGGTCTACAGAGTGAGTTCCAGTACAGCCAGGGCTACACAGAGAAACCCTGTCTCAAAAAATGAGAGAGAGAGAGAGAGAGAGAGAGAGAGAGAGAGAGAGAGAGAGAAGAGAAGAGAAGAGAAGAGAAGAGAAGAGAAGAGAAGAGAAGAGAAATCCATAAAACTATTACCTACACTAGAAAATAACGGAGAATCCAGGTGTGGTGGTACAGGACTGCAAACTCAAGAGTGGAGACCGAAGGGTCCTGAGTTTAAGGTCAGCCTAGAATTTAATGGCATATGTTACTTTTTTTTTTTTCTATGATGGAATATCATCACCAAAAGCAACTTACAGAAGGAAGATTCTATCTGCCTTCCAGAACAGAGAAATAGTGTCTGTCGTGGCAGACAGAAATAGCAAGCAGCACGCATGGCAGCCGAAGCAGGAAGCTGGGAGCTCACCTTCTCAAACCACAGGCATAAAGCAGAGAGATCCAGAGATGGTCCTTCTGCAGCAAAGCCGAACCTCCTCAGCCTCCCCAAAGGGCTCTGCCTCCTGGGGTCTGAGTATTCAGCCACCTAAGCCTGTAAAGAACACCTTTCTCTTAAAATACTCCCAGGAAAACCTGTCTGGAACAAAGACATGTTTGCTTTACAACATCTTTATACAAGGAGAGCGTAAGTGAAACTGATTACATAATATTTTATTCACAATATATTTAAATAGCCATCATTCTTGAGAGAATAAGGCTTACTGCTTTGTGCTGGGGAACTTTGCAAGATTTAACCAGCACCGGGGAGTGTCTTATCTTTGCTGTAAGTTGTAAAGTTCTAAATGGATGGATGTTGAGAGATTTTCTGAATCTGAAAGTCTAGTGATGGAATTAGGGCTGTAGCTCAGTCCGTAGAGGGGCTGCCTACAAAGCCCTGGGCTTGGTGCCCAGCACTGAATAAACCAGGTATGGGAAGAAAAGCCTGCCAACCCAGCACTTAGAAGGACTACAGCAGAAGATCAGAAGTTCAAGGTCATCCTAAGATGCAAATTTGAGGTCATTCTAGAATACTTGAGAACCTGGAAAGATGGATGGGTGGATGAACGGATGGACAGACAGATGGATAAATAGATGATAGGAGAATTTAATATAAACCTATTTTTGCATTACCTAAGATATCTGAGATTACCTTCAGTATTTAGAGTGATGTCTGAAGAAAGGATTAAACTGGTTTAATTTCTCTGGCTTCCGAGTCTAAATTAGTTCCAATCTCTTATATCAACATCGGTTAAATGCCAAAACATACATCACATAATCCCCATAACAACCTGCGTGGTAAGTTGATACAACCTCTCTGGAAATCAGTTTGGTGGACCCTCAGAAAAATGAACATAATACTATCTGAGGACCCAGCTATTCCACTCCTAGGCATATACCCAGAAGATGCTCCAACATGTAATAAAGACACATGTTCCACTATGTTCATAGCAGCCATATTTATAATAGCCAGAAGCTGGAAACAACTTAGATGTCCCTCCACAGAGGAATGGATACAAAAAATGTGGTACATTTACACAATGGAATACTACTCAGCTATTAAAAACAATGACTTCATGAAATTCGCAGACAAATGGATGGATCTTGAAAATATCATCCTGATTGAGGTAACGCAGTCACAAAAGAATGAACATGGTATGTTCTCACTGTTAAGTGGTTATTAGCCCAAAAGTTTGAGATACCCAAGAGTCACTTCGCAGCAGCAGTAGGGCTGAGTCCCAGATGGAGGACTTGGAGAAGGAACTAAAGGAGCTGAGGGAGTTTGCATCCCCAGGGAGGCAGCAACAGTGGCAACTGGCCTGACCACACACCCCACCCCCCCCACCCCCCCACCCCCCGATACTCCTGGAGACTGATCCACCAACCAAAGAATACACATGGAGGGACCCATGGTGCTGGCCACATATGTGGCAGAGGAGGGTCTTGTTAGCCATCAGGGGGAGGAGAGGCCCTTGGGCCTGAGGGTATTAGATCCCCCAGTAGAGGAGAATGCCAAGGAGGGAAGACGAGAGTGGGTGGGTGGGTGGGTGGGAGAATACCCCCATAGTGGCAGGGGGAGGGGGGAGGAAATGGGGAGGTTCCAAAGGGGAGATCTGGAAAGGGGGAAACATTTGGAATGTAAATAAAGTAGGAAAAAAAATTTAAAAAAACAACCTGCATGGTAATTATTATCATTTTGCAGATCAGAAATCTAATGTTCAGAAAGATAAAATGATTGGTCATAACCCTATCATGACTGGAACAGGATTCGCAGTTCTTCTCTCTTCTCTCTCTCTCTCTCTTTCTTTCTCTGTGTGTGTGTGTCTGTCTGTCTGTCTGTGGGCACATGCATATGTTACTGAGAGAGAACTGAACCTAGAGTCTCGTACATGTACCTCTGAGCTTTATGTCTGGCCTGAAATCATCTGTTAATATTTTTTTAATGCAAATAATAGGGCCACTGAGATGGCTCAACAAGTAAAGACGCCACCAAGCCTGGCAAGGTGCATCAGGAACCTACTTGGTTGGAAGGAAAGAACTGATTCCTAAAAGTTGTCCTTTAATCTCCATGAGAGTGCACAAACACACACACTCACATACCACACACCACACACACACACACACACACACACACCCCACACATTTACACACACAGACACCATGCTCTTATACACCAGTAAAGAATAAATAAACGTTTAGAAATTTTTAAATACAAATAATGATTACAAAAGCAATTTCTATTTCTTTACCAGACAATACTCCAGGTACCCTCATCAACAGTTTCAAGGGAAAACAAAGTTGATTAACTCAAGATTTCCCCATAGCTTTGATACATAAAGTAGATTAACATGTGCGTGAATCTCTCTGAAATTTCACAGCTGACAAGCCAGATCAGCAAGGTGAAGTCAGACTGTGCTTAGTAGAGACTGACTGTAAGGTTGTCCAGCTAGAAATCCCCAATGAGATTGCTCATCAGCTCTTAGACAGGCAGGTGCTGTTAAAACAGTGCTTGCTCTACAAAGCATCCTCATTTTGAAAACCCACATGGGCTAGACACAGAAGTGAGGGTAGTGGAAGTGACCTAGCCCTTGCCAACCCAGCACAAGACACTAGGTTCAACCACACAGCACTGCTAAAAATAAATAAATACAGCAGGGCAGTGGTGGCACACGCCTTTAATCCCAATACTCAGGAGACAGAGGCAGGTCAATCTCTGAGTTTGAGGCCAGCCTGGTCTACAGAGCAAGTTCCAGGACAGCCAGGGCTACATTGTGTACAGTGAAACCCTGTCTTGAAACACCAAATGTTGTAAAAATTATGGAATTTTGGGTTCTTTAAAAAGCACAGAAATAAGAATATGTTTTCATTTTAACCCCAGGTATGGGGGTTATGGGGCTACTTCACAGAAGGTAACTATGATTCGCCTCGTGCTCTAGCAGAAGAGTGGTTTGGCCAGCTGCAGGTCATTTCTGGATTGTGTAACATTCAGAATTCTGGGAACTTTTCAGGGGATATATAAATGCTAGGGCCCCAAGAGGCAGGACTGAGGGCTATTGGTTGTTCCAGAGGGAGGTTGGTTGCAGTTTGTTAGTAGTCATACTCAAAGAAGAAACAAAAAGAAAGAAATTAGATTCAGATCTCTCTCTCTCTCTCTCTCTCTCTCTCTCTCACCTATCCTTCTTCCTCTTCAATCTAGTGATAGGAGGTTAACAGGGGTGGGAAGACAAAGGGTGAAAAAAAGAAGAACCCACAAAGTAGCTAAATCCAGCAAGATAGATAGATAGATAGATAGACAAGTAGATAGATAGGTAAGTAGATAGATAGATAGATAGATGATAGACAGACAGACAGACAGACAGAGTACCCACAGGAAAGGCACTGTCAACCAGAGTGGTGGATTATTATCCAAGTGTAAAGCATTAACAATCTTAAATGCTATAAGTGCATGTCCTACAAAACAAAAGGTCAGATCAGGGGTCAATGAAACTACAGTAGTCAGGCATCAGTTCCAACCAGCATGCATTGAACCCAGGGGAAATGGCGTGAGGCCCCGATAGACAGATGGACCCTGGGGTTTTATGAAACACGGCTGAAAGTGCCCGCAGTACAACCTCTTGAGTCAGCAGTCATTTCTAAGCTACAGCTTTGATTGCCCCATCTCCTCTGCAGAGATACTGGCTTTGTTTTCAGTTTATGTTTGAAAATAATGTTGTAACTAATATCCCTGTACAATATCTTGGCTTACATTTTGGATTGTTTCTTTTAAAAAATAAATTTCTAGAAATGCAATGTCAGAGCACAGACACATTTTGAAGCATTTGGTAGAAATTGACTCCCAAAAATGTCAGCTAGTTATGCCCCACCAATTTTTATAGTTTGCACAGGTCCTAATGAGCTGAGGTTTAGCGAAGGAACCTTCACATACATAAAATGCAGTCAGTGAAAGCTGGCCTAGAGCATCCCAGGGCTAGCATGCTTTAAATGACCACGGAGATGGCCACAGCAAGAAGCCTGTTGAACAAAACATTCCAGAGCAAAATGATCTCAACAACATTTAAAAATAACATTTTAAAGGTTTAAATCTAAAAGGATAGATTACACTGAATTCCCATTCTCTCATTTATTAACTGATATGATTGCTGCTGTTTAAGGAAAGATCTCGGCCGGGCAGTGGTGGCGCAGGCCTTTAATCCCAGCACGGGGGGGGCAGGTGGATTTCTGAGTTCGAGGCCAGCCTGGTCTACAGAGTGAGTTTCAGTACAGCCAGGGCTACACAGAGAAACCCTGCCTCGAAAAAAATAAAAGAAAAGATCTCAAGTAGCACAGGCTGGCCTCAGATTTAATGTGTAACTAAGGATGACCTTGAACTCCTGATCTTCCTACTTCCATCTCCCTACTGGGATTACAGACAAGTGTGCTACCACATCCCATTCAAATGCTTTATTTATTTACTGACTACCTTATTTTTGTAGCACTGGGGATCAAACCCAGGACCCCAGAAATGGAGGTGTCTTAGTTAGGATTTCTATTGCTATGAAGAGACACCATGACCACAGTGGGCGTGGCTTGATCATCTGAGCCCTTTCTTTCTTTTCTTCCTTCTTTTTCTTTGTTTCTTTCATTTGTTTTTGTTTTTTGTTTATTTTTTGGTTTTTAGAGTCAGTATTTCTCTGTGTAGCTTTGGCTATCCTGGAACTCGCTCTATAGATTAGCCTGGCCTCTAACTCACAGAGATCCACATGGCTCTTCCTCTAAAGTGCTGGCACTGAAGAAGTTCACAGCCACCACCACTTCTTACTGGGAAACAATGTATTTGTAGGAAAGTTAGAGCATGTGGAGTTTTTAGTTTTTCTGTTCTACAATGTTGCAGTAGGCTCAAAAACACGTTTTGTTTTTATTGCTGTGTACCAAGGATTGAACCCAGTGTCTTGTTCGCTCTAGGCACATTCACATCAACCGCTTCTAAAAGATACACAGTATCTCCTTCTTAGCATCACTAAAGTTTTAACCTTTTGTTTTTTATTGAAAGGTTGTGGTAAAAACAAGGTTGTTATTTAGTTTGCATTTATGGTGGGAGAATTGTGTTATTGTTAGACAGGAGGTAATAACTGGGTTTCATTGTGTAAAGCTCCAAGAGAAAGCATCTTTTAAAATCAGAGGTCGGCTGATGGGAGAACAATGCTTTGAGTTAGATTTGATCGCTGTGTAATGGTCTTTTGTTTGAGAGAGTGCAGTTTAGAGTAATTGGAAGAGCCCTACCCACTGCTTTCTCCATCACATAATTGAATTTCACACAAAGGGGAGAGGGAGACTATTCCCAGGTGCAGTGTGTGTTGTGTTTCCTGTAGATTCTTTAATTTCTCTGGTGCCTCATTCCTGTTAAGTACCCTGCAGAGGATTTATTTTAGTGTTTATTTTAAGAGATCGGAGGAAGGAGAATGACGTTTCTTTTTAAACCAACCTCTGATTCGATTGGACGGTACATTTCTTTAAAATAGCAAACACTGGCTCTCTATCACATTTTTGGTTTATTTCTATCAACTTGCCAAAGAAATGAAATCAGGAGATGTAATTTTGTTTCACAATCCCTGGGGCTATGATTTCAAAACCACAGAAATACCAATGTAGAATGCTCTGCACAAAAGACAAAAACTCATGTAAGATGCAGGCTCAGTTGAGCAGTGTCATTTTGTGTACTTCAGTCAGTGCTGGGGTGTGTACACCCGGAAGAAATTCATGCTGGGGTGTGTACACCCGGAAGAAATTCCACTCGCCCTTAATTTGACCAACAGAATCTTTTGTTATTGTTATTTTGCTTTTTCTTTTCTTTCTTTCTTTCTTTCTTTTCTTTCTTTCTTTTCTTTCTTTCTCTTTTTCTTTTTTTGGTTTTTCCAGACAGGGTTTCTCTGTGTAGCCCTGGCTGTCCTGGAACTCACTCTGTAGACCAGGCTGGCCTCGAACTCAGAAATCCGCCTGCCTCTGCCTCCCAAGTGCTGGGATTAAAGGTGTGCGCCACCACTGCCCGCTATTTTTGTTTTTCTGAGACAGAGTTTCTCTATGTAGTCTTGGCTGTCCTGGAACTCACTCCACACACCAGGCTGGCCATGAACTCACAGAGATCAGGGTGCCTCTGCCTCCCGAGAGCTGAGAGTAAAGGCATGTGCCATGCCTGCTGAATCCTTTCTGTTGCTTCTGAGTGGTATTGGAATGGGGCTTGGGGGGGGGGGGGACAATGGAGAGCTATGAACTTGTGGGTTAAAGAGACATCCGGTGGAGGCTGAAGAGATGGCTAAGTGGTTAGAGCACTGACTGCTCTTAACAACAAAAACCCTAACGTGTCTTTCATGTTAACCATTCAGAAGCATTACGATATGTTCATTACTCAAAATTTCTTGTAAAATTTAAGATACCACAGCTGTACACCTTGTCTCTTTTAAAATTTGCGTGCACTTATTTGTTTGTTTTGGGTCTGACCTAGCCCAAGCTGGCTTGGAAGTGCTAAGTGGCTAAGGATGACCTTGAGCTCCTGATCTTTTACCTCCTAAGCTCTGGGTTTCCAAGCAGGCAAACCACAACGCCTGCTACATCCATTTCTTATTCTGAAGTAGGTCGTGTGTAATGCAACCAGCAATTCTACAGAGCCTCTCTATTCTGAGAACTCCAGGTGGACTGGCAAATTCCTATTATCAGAGTAGGAGGTGCAAAGTCAGAATCAAAACTCTGCACAATACTACTGAGATAGACACTGAGGTCACAGCTGAGCTCATAAAAAAAAAAAAAAAAAAAAAAAAAGTCAAACCCCCAAGGCAACCAAGAGAAGTAAAACCCCTAGGTCTTGTGGCTACAAAGGAGAACATTATCAAGTTACTTCAGGGGCCCCTCTCTTATCTTATTCCTCTGAAAGCTTGAGTCAGTCTCTCTCTCTCTCTCTCTCTCTCTCTCTCTCTCTCTCTCTTGTTGTTGTGGTTGTGGTTGTGGTTGCTAGAGATTAGATGCTGGGCTGCTCACATGCAAAGCACATGCCCTACTGCTGGGCTGTGACCCCTGCCCTTCTCTATAAAGCTCTTTGATCTCCAGGCCCAGCATCTATTCTGAACTCACTGAAGCAACTCATAAGTTAACTGTTTCTCTTTTTAGTCCATGACACTGGGAACTCCAGAGCACCCAGGCCTTCTGGTCACTACACGACGTAACCACCCACCGACTTGAGAAGGCAGTTTAGTTGTGAGGAAGGATCTACGGAGAGCTGTTGACTATGTCCACCCAAGTAGAACGAGGGAGTTAGAGTCTTGTTTACTTGATAATATGAAGTATCAGTTTCAAGTTTTAAGTATGTATTAGAGTGGGTTGATGAAGGACAGAGCCGTGACTCTGTTCATTTGATGCTATACAGTCTCCATTAGGTTGTAAAAAAGAAGGAGAAGGAGGAGGAGGAAGAGGAGAAGGAAGAGAAGGAAGAGGAGGGAGAGGAAGAGGAGGAAGAGGAGGAGGAAGAGAAGGAAGAGGAGGAGGGAGGGGAGGAAGAGGAGGAGGAGGAGAAGGAGGGAGAGGAGGAAGAAAAGGAGGAGGAGGAGGAGGAGGGAGGGGAGGAAGAGGACGAAGAGAAGGAGAAGGAGAAGGAGGAGGAGAAAGAAGAGTAACAGCCACTATTTTAACATGGATGTTTCCTGGGTCAGACAATGATTTAAGAGCTCTCTATCTGTCTTTTACTGTAGCATCCCAAGATACACTCCACTTTACAAAATAGAAAACAAAATCCAGGTGTCGGTGATACCGACCTTTAATCTCAGCATTTGGGAGGCAGAAGCAGGTGGAGCTCTGAGTTTGAAGCCAGCCTGGTCTATAAATGGATTTCCAGGACAGCTGGGGCTACACAAAGGAACTCTACTCTGTCTTGGGGGTGGCAGTAAACAACAACAACAAAGAAAAAAACCATAGGAAATAAATTAGAGGAAAATAACGAACTGAAGGGTCAACGTTAATGCTTGGTGAAGCTGGATTTCAAACTCAACACTTTAGCCTGAATCTTTACTGACTCACTCACTGGCTCGAAAAACATATTTCTGAGGGGCAGGGGGTGTTTATTTTCTCCATTTATATCATTATAGTAAAAGTGTTACTAACATTTTGAGTAGCAACAATAATTTATATTTTATGAATTTAATGTATTTTTTAAACTTTCTTAAAATAATTTATTTTTAGTTTATGTGCATTGGTGTTTTACCTGCATGTATGTCTGTGTGAGGCTGTCAGAGCTTGGAGTTATAGATAGTTGTGGGCTGGCATAACGGGTGCTAAAAATTGAACCCATGTCCTTTAGAAGAGCAGCCTGTGCTCTTAAAGGGGGAGCCATCTCTCCAGCCCCAAGTTTTATGTCTTAAATGAAACTTTGAGGTATTTAACCAAACCTCACATTCTACCAAAGACCTCATAATCCAGGTTGAACTAAGCCATAAGTAAAGCTTTGGTGGCCTCTTATTTCCCTTGAAAACTAATACATGGGCCTAGGGAAATGGCTCAGGCAGGAAAATTCTTGCCACATAAGCATCAGGACCTGAGTTCATTTCCTTCAGCACCCATGTAAAAGCCAAGCATGGTGGCAGACATTTGTAACTCCAGTGTGTGTGTGTTTGGGGGGAGGGGAGCAGGGACTGGATGGGACACAACACAGGACAAACATCAGGATGAGAGATAAGTGAATCCAGAACTCACTGGCCAGCCAGTCTAGCCAATCAGTGAACTCCAAGTTCAGTGAGAAACCTTGTCTCAGAAAATAAAGTGGAGAGCAGCTAAGGTAGATGCTTACTGTTGACCTCCACACTTACCCATGAGCACAGACACACAAATACAATAAAATGCCCAGGGTTCTATTAAAAACATTAGGCAAGATAAACATATGTTGTTGATGTTAATTACAGTTTGAAATAAAATGACAGAGAACTAGGAAGATGGTATCGGCCTATGCAGGGATTTGGCACAAAGAATCAGATTTTGTTGCTGGACCTAGCTGAGGGCAAGTGACTGCCCGAGCACCAGCTCTGTAGCTCTCTCTCTCTCTCTCTGACTACATTTATTTTTCCCTCAAGCAGAATCGAAGTCTTTCTAAAAGTAAATAAAACTATTGTCTAAAACAGCAAAAGCTATTTTAAAAACAAGATTATAGAATTGGTCGCTGGCTAAAAATAACGTTGAAAGAAAGTTCAGCTTGCAGATTTCCAAATTGTTCTATTTTTATCTTCCTGTCCTCAATCTGATCACATCTTTCCATGACCAGTTTATTGATCATTTAGAAAGTTTATTTAAAAAAAAAAAAAAAAGACTAATTTCCACTGTAAAATGACTTGGTGAAACTTTTCTCAGAAGAAAGTGGTCAACCCCATTACTAATAAGAGAAATATAGATTAGCATCAACTGCCATATTTAAAATACATAGTAGACTAGCAACAAAGACTTCCACCCTGCTCTCAACTCAGGGTTTTCCACAGCATCGGAAAACACCTCCTCCCCTTCTTTCTTTTCCTTGTTTTGAGATATGATGTGGCCTAGGCCGGCCTGGAAATTTCTAGGTAGACTCTGATAGCCCCAAACTCAGAGCAATTCTGAGGTGTCTGGAGACAGTTTTTCTGGGTGTCTTTTAGCAATGTGGTTTGAGATGTCCATTTATTGACATAGAAATTCCACTTTTAGGAATGTCATCTACAGAAACAAGCCTGTGTGCGAAGATGTACCCATAAAGATATTGGTAACAACACTGTGTGTCAAGTAGAAGGGAAGAAAGGTGACAGAGAAAGGACAGATGAAACCAAATCCCCATCAGCGAGAGACTGCTTGGTGTGCGAGTGTGAATCTGTGTGGTGTGTGTGTACAGTTGTATGTACGTGTATAGGTGTGTGGGGGTCTGTGTGAGTGTATGGTTGTATGTGTGTATGGGGGTCGGTGTGAGTGTGGTTGTGTGTATGGGTGTGTGTGAGTGTGTACATGGGGGGGGTTGGGGAGTGTATTGTGGGGGTGAGTGTATGAACATGTGTGTGTTAAAAACATGCACTGAAGCAATACTATTTTTCAATTGAAAGTGATATCGTGAGCATAAACCTATGACATAAGACTCAAGAGGCTGACACAGGAGAATTGCTCTGAGTTTGGGGCTATCATAGGCTACAGAGTAAGATCCTATCTCAAAAAAAGAAAAAAGAAAGAAGGGAAGAGAAGGGATAGAAAGAGTTGTAGATAAACATTAAGGTAGAAATCACTCACGTCACTAGGTTTAAAAAGCAAAAAATACAACTATTTTTATTCACACGAATAGGCAAAAGCAATCTGTAGTGATAGAAATGAAAACAGCGGTGGTCTGGGAGGGTGGAGAAAGTGAGAAGAGATGGTGTAGAAAAGAGTCTTAGTCAGGGGTTCTATTCCTGCACAGACATCATGACCAAGAAGCAAGTTGGGGAGGAAAGGGTTGATTCAGCTTACTCTGCCAAGTTGCTGTTCATCAGGAAAGGAAGTCAGGACTGGAACTCAAGCAGGTCAGGAAGCAGGAGCTGATGCAGAGGCCATGGAGGGATGTTACTTACTGGCTTGCCTCTCCTGACTTTCTCAGCTGGCTTTCTTATAGAACCCAAGACTACCAGCCCAGGGATGGTACCACTCACAATGGACCCTCCCCCCTTGATCACTAATTGAGAAAATGCCTTACAGCTGGATCTTATGGAGGCATTTTCTCACCTGAAACTCCTTTCTCTGTGGTAACTCCAGCTTGTGTCAAGTTGACACACAAAACCAGCCAGTACAGAAGGATTGAGGGAACTTTCTGGAGTGGGAGTAGTGCCCCTCCAACCTTAATGTTTGGCTTTTGAAGATGGAAGAAATGCTTGCGGTTTTGGTTTGGCTTGGAATGTTTGTTTGTTTTAAGACAATTTTCCCTATATAGCCTAGCTTGACCTGGCGTTCAGGATTCTCCTGCTTCAGTATTCTAGTGCTGAGATTCAGATACACACACTCATCAAGGACTAATCAAAACTCACCAAGAACTGGGAAGTGCAGCACAATTGCAGATCACTTGCCTACTATGTGGAAAGGCTGTCATTTGAGAAAGAGAGGGGTGCAGGGAAAGAGAGAACATTTAGTGAGTGTCTGAGTTAGGGTTTTACTGCTGTGAACAGACACCATGACCAAGGCAACTCTTATAAAGACAACATCTAATTGGGGCTGGCTTACAGGTTCAGAGGTTCAGTCCATTATCATCAAGGCAAGAGCATGGCAGCCTCCAGGCAGGCATGGTGCAGGAGGAGCTGAGAGTTCTACATCTTCATCTGAAGGCCTCTAGAAGACTGGCTTCCAGGCAGCTAGGACAAGGGTCTTTTTTTTTTTTTTTTTTTGGTTTTTCAAGACAGGGTTTCTCTGTGTAGCCCTGGCTGTCCTGGAACTCACTCTGTAGACCAGGCTGGCCTCGAACTCAGAAATCCGCCCACCTCTGCCTCCCAAGTGCTGGGATTAAAGGTGTGCACCACCACTGCCTGGCTAGGACGAGGGTCTTAAAGCTCATGCCCACAGTGGAACACTTCCTCCAACAAAGCCACACCCACTCCAACAAAGCCACACCCAATCCAATGCCACACCTCCAAATTGTGCCACTCTCTGGGCTGAGCATATTCAAACCACCACAATGAGTATTATCATAGTTATTTTAGCTGTCAACTTGACAGACTCTAGAATCTGAGAGATGGCCAGTGACTAACTTGATTGTCTTGAAGTAAAAAGACCTGCCCACTGTGGGTGGCACCATTCCCTGGCTAGGCTCCTGGGAGCTGAGCAGCTGCATGCATTTATTGTTTGTTGCTTCTTATGAATCCTATATGACCAGCTGTTTTAAAATCCTGCTGCCTTGATTTTCCCACCACCCCAGACTGTACCTTAAACTATGAACCAAAATAAATCCATTCTCCCTTAAGTTGTTTTTGTCAGAATGTCTTATCACAGTTACAACAAAAGAGACAAAGAGGGACAGAGAGACGGCTCAGTGTTTCAGGGCATTGGTTGCTCTCTCAGAGGACCCAGGTTCGATTGTCACCCATGTGGCAGCTCATAAGTATCTGACTCCAACCCCAGGGGATTAGATGCCCTCATCTGTTTTCTGTAGATACCAGGTACACACATGATACACATTCATACATGCAGATAGAACACCACAAAAAAAAAAAAAAAACAAAATAAATTTTAAAATTAAAGAAAAAGGAAACTAAGATGACTACACATCCTCAAGTAAGAAACAAAGTCTCCAATTGTACATAATCTCAAATTTTCTCTTACTTTTTCCTCTAAGTTTTTTTAACAAGTATGATGGCAACTGAAATAAACATAAATATACAAAGACATCCAACTGTGCTTCAAAGAGCCTCGCCTCTCCTCCAACCAGATATCCCTTACCAGCCCAAAAATCAGTGTGCCATTATCCTGGACCCATCCCTCAGTTCCGTGGCAGGGTACCAATGGAGTCCCACCTCTTGAGAAGGTTCCTGTGGTGGTTTGAAAAGGTTTGGCCCCATAGACTCATGTGTTTGAATGCTTGGCCCCTGGGGGAGGCACTATTAGGAGGTGCGGCCTCACTGGAGGAACCATATCACTGTGAGGGTGGGCTTTGAGGTTTCTCTGGTCAAGCTCCAGTGTAGACAAAGACACCCCCACATTCCCCACCCCCACCCTGCCTGCAGAAGACAGTCTCCTCTGGCTGTCTTTGTATCAAGATGTAGACCTCTTGTATCTCTCAGTACCAAGTCTGAGGTAGGAGTCTATAATATTGGACTAAACTGTTGTGGATTTGGTTTATTGCTTATATTATGTTAGCTGGGTTCCCAAATTACACGGGAATTTGCCTGTAAAATGCCTCGGGAGGTCCCTGCCTCCAGTTGGCTCTAATTGATAAACGAAGTTGCAAGCAGCCAATGTCTGGGCAGGGAGACAGAGGCGGGGCTTTAGATTTCCCTGAGCAAGAGAACCCCGGGAAGAGGAAGGATTTAGAACTGCCATGTTGGGGGAGCCTGAGAAGTGCAGGACCAAGAGACTGCCAACATGGAAGAGTCTGGGATCATGGCCCTGGAGGGTTGCAGTCCTGGGTCCAGGGCGGCCAGGATGTTAAAGGATTTAGTAAGAAATGATTCAGGAATATCGGAGGGGAGTGTGTTAGCGGTAGGGAAGCTTGGAAGTGCCCAGCTGTTGCACTGTATAAGACATATTAACTATAAGGCTGTGTGTGTGTGTGTGTGTGTGTGTGTGTGTGTGTGTGTAAAACATTGGGCGGGTGTCGAGGAACAGGTGCTGCCACTGCCGGAGAAATTAGAGTGGAACTTAATAAACTACCACAACACTAAACCTCTGAAACTGTAAGCCAGGCCCAATTAAATGTTTTCTTTTATAAGACTTGCCTTGGTCATGGTGTCTCTTCTCAGCAATAAAACCCCAAGACAGTCCCTGAAGGTATGCACTTGCTGGCCATTTGTCTTATATTTTGCGACAGCTTCTAAGTGCCAACATGGAACAATGAATCGTATAGTTTTGAAGCGAGTTACCAGTAGGTTTATTTCTGCATCTCAAACCCCTCTTGGGTCCATAGGAAAAGGCTTCAAATGAGGCAATGTGGATTTTATTGCCAGAAAAGTAGCTATTCTTTACATGTGTCCTGAAAAGCTTCCAAGAATGCCTTTTGTCTTTAGTTGTAATCCTCCAAACAGGCCAGCCCGAGCTTCACCCACTCTGGCGAGCCTATGACAAATAAGTCAGCTGGTCTTCATGTGACTGGGACACCTTCTGTGCCAGGTCTATTCCCAGCCAAGGCTGGGCATCAGCTACCTCATGCTGGTGGCTATTCATTCATATTTGCATGCAGCCGGCAAATCTCAGCATAGGCTATTGGGCAGTTGACAACAGTGACACAAATGCCTGCTAACAACAGTACCAACAATCATGAGGCAGCTGCATAGAGGGAAGGAGAGAGGGTCACAAGAAGATGACACAGAGCCCCACCCCTTCTCCTTAAACCCCATGCAGGATGGATACAATTGGAGAACTGAGGTAGATGGGACCAAGTGAGAGCAGAGATCTGGCTTTTTGTTGGGACACAGCCAGGGAGGCTGGTATACACACAGTGTTAAGAGAAGCTCTGTCCAACAACTTGGATTGGAACTGAATGAGGAATGAAACCTCATGCCCTTGAGACCTGGGAGTCTACCCCCTAGTCATCTTGGCAGAAATGTCCCTCAGGGCCAACATAACAGCATGACCTAAGCTAAACACAACATCTCTTCGTCAGTCCACTCTTCTACTCTTTCAGCAAAGCCTTTTCTTGTAAATGAGCACCAACTGACTCCCTGGCCAGCCCAGCTCTTTCTTCAGCTTCCACAACTATCAGTTTCCAAGCCCTGTAGATTCTGCGTATCTCTTGGACATGATGCCATGTGCCTGAAAGCCCAGCACTTAGAAGCTGAGGAAAGAACATGAGTTCAAAGCCAGCCTGGGCTACACAATGAAAGTCAAGGCCTCCTGGCAAGCAAGCCTGGCTCACCTGAAAGAATCTACTTCTCGGACTTCCAAAGTATTTGCGCTGACTGAATCCAACTCAGGTACTTTCAGTCCATGCTTTCTTCTCTGTTGGTTTGTTTGTTTGTTTTTGATGTTTTAAACTATTTTGTATGTATGAGTGTTTGGCCTGCATGCGCATCACTTGCATGTGAGATGCCTGAAGAGGCCAGAAAAAGTTGGTGGACCCGCTGGAACTAGACTCATAGAAATGTAGGGAATCAAGCCAGGCAGTGGTGGCACACACCTTTAATCCCAGCACTTGGGAGGCAGAGGCAGGCAGATTTCTGAGTTCGAGGCCAGCCTGGTCTACAGAGTGAGTTCCAGGACAGCCAGGGCTACACAGAGAAACCCTGTCTTGAAAAAAAACAAAAAAGAAAAAAGAAATGTAGGGAATCAAACCTGGGTCCTAGCCAGGTGGTGGCAAGGCATGGTGGCCCATGCCTTTAATCCCAGCACTCAGGAGGCTGGGATCTCTGTGAGTTCAAGGCCCACCTGGTTTACAGAGCGAGCTCTAGGACATCGAGGGCTATACCGAGAAACCCTGCCTCAAAACAAACAAACAAACAAACAAATCACAACAAAAAACCCTGGGTCCTTTGGAAGATCAATCAGTACTCTAAAACACTGAGCCATCTTTCCAGCCCTTGGGTCTACATTGATTCAAGGTCCAAATATCTGTTTAGAACTCTTCTTTATCCTGCTGTCTGGACATCTGTGCTGTACCCAAGGCCCACATCTCTGACCTCTCAGATGTTCACCACGAGCAGTTTTCTTTTGCCTCAATTCCACCCCACCCCTACTTCACACAAGACTACTAGTGAACATAACCTTCGGTGCCTGGGTCCCTCTCTTCTCCCTGCCTTGTTTGGAAACCTTTATTTCAAGGCTTGTCTGCCAGGCTCTGTGGAGCCCCAGGGAAAGCCGAGCCCTGGACATGCTTCTGTCATTGTTCCTTCCCAGCTTGCAAATATTTATTTTTCTTCCACACAAGCTGTACTTAGGCGGCTTGTCTTATAATTGCACAAATTGTATGTTATGAAATCAACAGCAAAGGCAATTTTTCCTAGAGACAGTTTTCCTGCCCAATGTTTTCAATGAGACCGAGAAATCATTGTTTGTAATACCGAATATAATTTTTTACTTAAAAAGAAATGTTGGTGTTCTTGGGAGCAAACAGAAAGTCTAAAATGGGCTTCAGATAGGTTGCCCTGTGTCCTCAGCTAAGCTCTGCTGCCATAATGGCTTCTGGGTATTCTGCATAAGGCCTTAATTGATTTCACAAAATGCTAATGAGGCAATATTAATCACTGTGAAAAGACTTGGGGAAGCAGACAGTGTTACATGCCCCAGGCTCACCTCTCACCTCTCTCTCTCTCTCTCTCTCCCCTAAAAGGGAGTTCATCTCAACTCCCACAACTGGGTCACCAGCTCTACCGGCGCCAGTCAGTGGTCTGAGCTATGTGAAACTGCTCGGCAGTTCAGAACTTGTCCCTGAGGCTATCCTACCCTCAGAGGGAGAAGTAAGGAAAAAGGACCCCCCCCCCCCCCGGACCTTTACATTTGACCTGCCCCATTTGGTCGTTCCTTTGTGCTCATTGGTTCCAAGGCAAAGCAATCAAATAGCAAGGTGGGACAAAGCTGAGGGTTTTCAAATGGTTGGTGCCTGTCCTGGAAGAGGTCAAAGTGAACCAGAAAGCTCGGGACTTGATACTTGGTTTGCTAACGAACCACTGGGCTGAATGCCAGTGGTCTGGAGCAAAGGCATTCATTACATACCAGTTCCTCCCAGAATATTATATTGTTATCTTTAGTGGGATTAGAGTGTTTTTATCCTTATCAATTAATGTTAACTTAGTGCAGGAAAATCACACAAATAACATTATCACCTAATGAAATGAGATATGCTCATGATAAAACATTTTAAAAATACAAGAAATTGTTTAAAAAAAAAAAAAAGGAAATGTCACCTGTACTACACCCAAGGGAAAAGAATTGGTCTTTTTTTTTTTTTTTTTTTTGGCAGGCTGGTCTTGGATGCATTCTTGCTACCTCAACTTCCCAAGTGCCAGGAGGAAAGGCAAAGACCACAATGTCTGGCCCATCCTGGCTGCTTTTGGTTTCTTGGCTTTTGGCTTTTTTTTTTTTTTTTTTTTTTCTCGCAGTGCTGGGGACGGTGCCCATGCTTGCACATGCTAAGCAAGTGCCTGAGCTACAGTCTGAGGCCCCTTTGTTCGATTTTCACATTGTATTCTGCTTAGAATTTGTTTTGGTTTGCTTCACTGTTTTTTGAGACATGGTCTCCCTGTGTAGAGGCTGGTCCACAAACTCACAATCTTCCTGCCTTAGACTGACTATTCACAGTGTTTTATACTTTAAATGTCTTTGTAGCAAGGACCCTGGAGAGGTGACTCAAGGCACAGCTGCTCTTGCAGAAGACCTAAGGTTGTTCTGTTCTTATGAGCCCATGTCCTGCAGCTCATGGCTGCCTGGAACTGCAGCTCCAGACGATCCAATCCCTCTGGCCTCCAGGGACACCATGCAGTACTCATGGACAAAGACATACAGAACTTCTCCAAATGCTGTGGAACAAACGTTTGACTTGTTTTTAGAAATTAGGCATCCTTTGTTATAGCTACCTAGGACTCTTTAAAATTGATAATATTTGTAATTAATGTAACAAGTTTGCAGCTGGGCTTTTAGTTTCTCTAGCTAATCATCTTAAAGTAATAGGTATCTCTTAAAAGCTCTCAGTGCCATCCACAAGTAAATAAGAATTCCTGAAAGGCGTGGCCAGCAGTAATTGAGAAGACTTTTCCTCACCGTTTTGTTAGTTTGTGTTCCCCAGGCTTTTAGAGACAGTGTTTCACTGTGTAGTCCTGGATGTCCTGCAACTCTGTAAATCAGATTGACCTTGAACTCACAGAGATCTGCCCGACTCTGCCTCCCTACAGCTTCGATTAAAGGCAAAAAAAAAAAAAAAAAACAAAACCAAGAGGAATGTTACTAAATTATAGCCAGAAGTAGGAAATACTGCACCTCCCTCAAAAAGGGCATTCTTTAAGCCAGCATCTCCTTGAAGATCTAAGGCTGGGGAGGAGACATCTTGGATAAGGAGAACGAACGCACTGGTTTCTTTCAGTCTGTAGCCAGGCTGGCTTCATGCGCACAGCAGTTCTCCTCAGTCTCTAGAATACTGTATCACAGACAGATATGGGCCAACTTGACCAGCCTTAGGTGGGACACTTTTTTAACCCAGAGAAAACTGAAACAAACATTTTCTGAGAGGTACCTCCCAGCCACCCTCCATGGACTTCAGCAAGCCCATGCTTGTCTGTTCTGTCCAGACTTCACCAATGATAGAGTGGGCAGCCAGGAGTGGAACCTAGGAGGAACCCTCTGAAGTCTCATAGGATGAGAGCCATCCTAAGCCCCATTTCCTTGGACTTTTGCAGCAGGCTGGTGGGAAGCTAAAGGCTAGCTAGATCATCATGCTTCCATTTGATTTTTATTTAACATTATTTTTGTCAGAATTTGAGTTAGAATTAGTTTTAATCCATTCTATTTGTTTTCCCCAAAGAGTTTCCTATCATCCAAATTTGTCTTCACAGACACAGAGAGAAGAAAACAAGAAGACAATGAAGGCACTGCCACCAGTTGCTAAGTGTCTTGGTTCTTGGCTCAGTGTGTATTACCTTACTGTTCCCACAGTGGCTCTAACAGATGGCATTGCTAGAGGGTCCACTGTCACATGGCTGGAGCTTCTGAGATCAAATATCTCAAAACAATTGTGTTCTTCCATTTCAGATCTGGCACATACATCCCGAGAGTTTATGTTAAACATAAATGAATGACCGTTCTCAAAACATCCTCAAGCCAACCATGGTGGCTCGAGCCTGCAATGTTGGCACTTGAGAAGCTGAGACAGGAGGATTGCTCCAAGTATTTGGCAAGTCTGGGCTATATAATAATCCATGGCCAATCTGGAATGCAGAATGAGGCTCTGCCTCAAATCCAATAAAACAAAACTATTTCCAGAATTCTCTAGCTGTCTCTTTTTAAAACTTCTTATCTAAGTCACGCATACAGGTTTAAGAACCAAAAGTAGTTTGGGGATTTATTTTTCCAAATTTGTAAAGATGAACCTTTACATAAATAAAATACTTGAGGCTAGACCTGGTGACACACACCTTTAATCCTGGCATCCAGGAGGCAGAGGCAGGCAAATCTCCATTAGTTTGAAGGCAGACCAGTCTACATATCAAATTCCAGGACAGCTATGGCTACATAGAGAGATTGCTCAAAATTAAGTAAGTGAATGTGAGAACCTTTGCACCTGATTTAAAAGACAAACAAACCTAGGGAATGCCAACATCCCTTCAATGTGGAAAAAATCTACACTGTGGTGTGGTTTACATTATAAGTTAATAATCTTTTTTTTTTTTTTTTTGGTTTTTCGAGACATGGTTTCTCTGTATAGCCCTGGCTGTCCTAGAACCCACTCTGTAGACCAGGCTGGTCTCGAACTCAGAAATCCACCTGCCTCTGCCTCCCAAGTGCTGGGATTAAAGGCGTGCGACACCACTGCCCGGCTTTAATAATCATTTTAACATTACCAGATTGTGTTAAATAAGGTAAAATGATACCTTTTTTATTTTTTAATTAATTTGTTTGTTAATACAAGGTCTCAAGATGTAGTCCAGACTTGCCTCATGATCTTCTGGTCTCAGCTTCCAAAGTATGAGGGTGACAGGTTTAGACCAACACCTGCAAGTTTCTACTTTTTAAGATTTTTAAAAATTATTATTTGTGTGAGTGCATATGTATGTAGACAAGTACAAGCATGCATGCACATGAGTACGTGTGCACATGGAGACTACTAGAGTATATTCTATCCTGTGGAACTAGAGTTACAGGTAGCTGTAACAAGAACTGAACCCCAGTCCTCTCAAGAGTAGTAAATGTTCTTAACCCCTGAGCCATCTTTCCAGACCTAGTTTTTACCTTTTTAAATGACTAGCTATAAAAAAGCTGAGCCTGGAATATTCAATATGGCTTTTTTTTTCTTTTTAAGTGCACCTATAGGGCTGGTGTGCTGGCTGGTCAGTTTTATGTCAACTTGACGCACGCTAGGAAAGGAGGGAACCTCAATTGAGAAAATGCCAGCTGTAAGGCATGTTCTTAATTAGTGATTGATGGGTGTGGGTAGGTGGTGCCATCCTTGGCCTGGTGGTTCTGGGTTCTATGAGAAAGCAGGCTGAGTAAGCCATCACGAGCAAGTCATGAAGCAGCACCCCTCCGTGGCTCCTCCATGGCCTCCATATCAGCTCCTGCCTCCAGGTTCCTGACCTGTTTGAGTTCCCGTCCTGACTTCCTTCAATGATAGAGTACAATGTGGAAGTGTGAGCCAAATAAACCCTTTCTCCACCAAGTTGCTTTTGATCACGGAGTGATATCACAGCACTAGTAACCCTACAACAACTGGAGATATGGCTCAGTTGGTACTGTGCTTACCTAATATGCACCACAGAAACCACTCCTGGAGACACACATCCATAATCCCAGCAGTCAGGAGCTAGAAGCAGGAAGGTGAAAAGCCCAGAGTCATCCTTGACTACATAGCAAGGTGAGGCCAGCCTGGGCCACATGAGACCGTCTCAAAAATAAAGAATAAAAATTTTAAAAATGCCCCTGTGTACTGATATTTTCCTTTTCTTCCTTTCTGTCTTTTCTTTCCTCTGACTTATTTGTCAGACTGGAATGTTGAAGACTCTTGAAGAACATCTGTATCCACTCTCTATTATAGTTTAATGTATTATTGATTTTTAAAACTAATGTAAAAATATGTAATATTTTAAATTAATTCTTCAAAAGTTTCAAACAGGCATGCAAGGCATTTTGTCATACTCACTTCTATTACTCCCCCAGTATTCTCAGGTCCCCCACCAACCTCTAGTCCATTCCCCCTCCCATCCGCTAGTCCACCCCCCACCCCCTCCCATGCCATTCATGTCCTCTTTTTTATTTTTAGATAATACTTTACAGAATTTCCCCTTTCCAACCTCCTTGTTCTCTTCCAAATTCACAGCCTCTTTTTCATTTATTGATATTACACACACACACTATGTATGTATGTATGTATGTATGTGCACTTATATTCCTAGATATAACCTGCTCAGTCAGTATAATGCTGCTCATACCTACGTTGTCAGGGCTGACCACTTGGTATCCGGTACCCAGTCGAGCACTCTTACCTGCAGAGTAGTATGTCTCTCACTCTCAGCATTCCTTGGCTGCCTGTAGTTCTTTGTGTGTGTTGGAGGCACCATGGGCTTTTCCCCATCCACTTTGCCGTGCCTATTGCTACTGTCCTTGTTTAATTCACGTTGGGCAGTCACGTTAGTGAGATTTTTATGAGTATAGCTTCTGACCTTACTAGGAAGCACACTCTCACAGCATGATTTTCTTTTCTTTTCTTTTCTTTTTTTTTTTTCTTTTTTGGTTTTTCGAGACAGGGTTTCTCTGTGTGGCCCTGGCTGTCCTGGAACTCACTCTGTAGACCAGGCTGGCCTCGAACTCAGAAATCTGCCTGTCTCTGCCTCCCCATTGCTGGGATTGAAGGCGTGCGCCACCACGGCCCAGCGATTTTCTTTTTAAAATGGAAAGAAAAAGTAATATTGAAAGGTCCTTTTATTAGGCTTGATGTAGGTTCTTAATCTCTGTGAGGATTTCCTTGAGCCGGGCAGTGGTGGTGCACGCCTTCAATCCCAGCACTCAGGAGGCAGAGGCAGGCAGATTTCTGAGTTGAGGCCAGCCTGGTCTACAGAGTGAGTTCCAGGACAGCCAGAGCTTTACAGAGAAACCCTGTCTCGAAAAACCTAAAAAACAAGCAAACAAAAAGGACTCCAGAACAATATATATCTATATAATCTGAGCTGACTTTTAATATGTGCCAACATCAATTTTCCTTTCACCTTTTAAATAGGAGGAAGAAGGGGTTAACTCAGATCCCTAAAACCAAGTTAATAAATTCCAATGGCCCTCATCTATTTCATATCAAATTAGTTGAGCCAGCCCTTTGTTTCTCTAGAGTCTAGAATCTAGACTAATCCTTCTGAATGTTCAAACATCCATTCCAGCAGGGTCAGAGGTTAGGTCTATGGTCGTAGGAAGTACAAAATACCTTCTCTTGTCTTTCTTCTTCTCTCTGTTTTTTTATTTTTATTTTTTAATGGCTTGCAACTTACATTTTAAAAGGATTTCTATTGACAGGCATGATGTTGCATGTCTTTACCAGCCCTTGGGAGGCAGAGGCAAATGGATCTCTGTGAGCTGGAGGCGAGCCCAGCCTGGTCTATATAGCAAGTTCCAGGCCAGCCAGATGATATAGCAAGGCCCTATCTCAAATAAATAAATAAATCACATATCTATTTCAAAGTTATGAAAAGAATGTAGGTCATCCCTATGTACCTATATCTCAGCTTCAATAATAATCAATATTCTTATTGATCCTATACTCTCATCATTTTTCTCTGCCCAAACAACCTAGATTATTCTGAAGGAACTCAAAACACCATGTGTGTATATATATCTCTATCTCTATATCTATCTATCTATCTATCTGTATGTATGTATGTATGTATATCTGAAGAACAAGGATTCTCCCTTTTAAAGATCACCCCCAGTACAGAAGTTACTTAATATGAAATATTTAGTCTGTGACTCCAAATATCTAGAACCAAGTATAACTATCCTTCTACAATATAGAAGAATATATATATATATTCTATATTCTATATATATCGAAGAGTATATATATATATATATATATATTAGTTAGTTAGTTAGAAAGTAGATTAAGGGCTGGAGAGATGGCTCATTGACTAGGAGCACTGGCTGCTCTTCCAGAGGACCCTAGTTCAATCCCCAGCATCCATATTGTAGTTTACAACTATCTGTAACTCCAGATCCAGGGCATCTGACACCCTGATACAGTCATGGATGCAGGCAAAACACCAATGTATATAAATAAATAAATAAATAAATAAATAACAAGTTCTATGTTTTATAACTACTTAGCATGTCTCTTTGTTGTTATTGCTTTTGTCTTGAAAAGTGAAGAACTGTTATGTAGCCAAAAACAAGCTTCTGAGGGTGGGGCCGGAGCCAGAAGCTGCCCCGAAGTCTCTGAGATCAGCAAGTCACCTCTTTGCAAGGAGATAACTCCTTGGCTTGTGCCTTTCCCTGACTGATAAGGATGGGAGAATCTTATTTCCCAGAACACATTTTTCATCAGCTGGAGGACTGTTCATAAACAAGAGGTTTTCAAACGAGGGCCTGGTGGGGAAGAAGCAGAGAGAAATGGGACTTGAGTTGCAAATGTGAAACTCCAGGATTATTCTCATACACGGGCCGGTTTATAAACAGTAAAACTATAAAGTCTGCATCTGAAGTTTAAGTAATAGTTGGGTCAATAAGGAGTCACATAAAGAGCTTTTCATCCTCATGGTTAACCCTTGCTCACGTGTGCTTTTGTTATATTTTGTTTGGTTGGTTGCAGTGCTAAGGGTTGAACCTGGGGCCTTAACTATAAATTAGGTAAGAGCTTTACCATGGAAGTATATGCAGTATATAACCATCCTCCGCCTCCTCTCTCTCTCTCTCTCTCTCTCTCTCTCTCTCTCTCTCTCCCCCTCTCTCCCTCTCTCTCTTTTCTTTTTAAATTTAAGACAAGGTCTTACTCTGGTGCCCAGGCTGGCCTTGAATGTATGATCCTCTTGCCTTGTCCTCCAGAGCAGGAGGGTCTCAAGCAGTGATTCTCAACCTTTCTTACGCTGGGACCCTGATCCATAAAATTATTTTTGTTGATACTTCCTAATTGTAATTTTGATCTTGTATGTGACCCTTGTGAAAGGGTCCCTCAACCCCTCCTGGAGTTGCGGCCCACAGTTTGAGAACCACTGGTTTAAAGGCTTATGCCTTTAGTCATCAGCGCTTCTGTAGACAAAACAAAACAGAACAAAAACACGAGAGTAAATGGAATTGTAATCTGGATTCCCACTTCCGTTTTGCACCTCAAGAGAGTCTTCCCTCCTGAACTCCACTTAGCTCCTTTTCATTTTAAACGGTAAAGAAATTCTGTGTTAGGATGTAACACATATGAACTAATAGTTACTATGTAAGAGAGACACCAGGACATGCTCACAGAAACCAGGCAGGCATTACAGAGAACTGCCCAGGATTCCACAGTCTGTAAAATGTGAATAAAAAGCAACCAGGTGTGGTAAAACTGGCCTGTAATCCCAGAACTCCTGAGGCTGAGACAGGAGGAAATGTTCCAGGTAGGCTTAGGGACAGTGTGAACTTGAGGCTGACTTAGGACTTATCCTGATGGAGCAAACAAAGGCAAAACAGAAATAATGAAAGCCCCAACAGCTGTCCCATAGCGCTGCAGCTAGGATCATCAAATGAGATCATGCAACCAAGGCAGCACTGGGTAACACCAGAAAGAGGAGCTTCCGTCATCAGTAGAAAGGTATAGAAAGAACCCATTTCACGATCACAGTTTCACCCAGAGAAAGAACTCAGTTTAAAGCAACACCAGGATCCAGGACAAGGCAGAACCCTTCTGTGCCCAGAAGGTCATACTCTGAGGAGTCTGTGCTACCTGTTCAAAGCCTTAGGGGTTCATGGTGGAAAAAGACTCTATACAGCCCATGTTAAACCATTTCCTTCTCTGAACGTTCAGAAAAAATGGAAATAAAGTATGAAATGGCACTGCGGGTGCTAAATTCCAAGTAACACAATACTGTGTGGTCAATGAACTAAACAGACATTAATCTGAAACTAGACTCCGGTCCCCAAGAGAACTGACCGGTATAGCTCAGCCCTTACTGGTTCTGCAGAGGAAAACAGCCTGTCTGTCTCAATCTTGATCCGAGTGGATAGGATCTGAGCTTTGAACAGTGCCTAAGCTCATTTCAGATGCAGTAATACTAGTTAAACAATACTAAGCTGGGAGATTGGAGCTCCCTGATTCCCAAGAACTGACAAGGGCACATGAAGACCTGGCTTTGTGGCTGGCCTTTATCCTTATCTTGGAGGAACTTCCTTTTTTGTTGGGCCTCTCTCAAATAATTAGAAGTAAACAGATAAGAATGCATGAGTGGGGAAGGAGTAGGTGATTTGTACTATTAAGAGTCTTCAGAGGGCTGGAGAGATGGCTCAGAGGTTAAGAGCACTGACTGCTCTTCCAGAGGTCCTGAGTTCAATTCCCAGCAACCACGTGGTGGCTCACAGCCATCTGTAATGGGATCTGATGCCCTCTTCTGGTGTGTTTGGAGACAGCTACAGTGTACTCTTATAAATAAAATAAATAAAAATCTAAAAAATTTAAAAAAAAGAGTCTTCAGTTTAGCCATGTGTGGTGGCCCATGCCTTTAATCCCAGTACTTGGAAGGCAGAGGCAGGTGGATTTCTGTGAGTTCAAGGCCAGCCTGGTCTACAAATTCAGTCCAAGGCAGCCAGGGCACTGATACACAGAGAAACTTTGTCTCGATAAACAACAACAAAGTCTTCAGTTTAAATAACTTATTACAATATTTAAGCCCCCTCCATCCTAGGTTAAACTCCAAGTCTTCTGCAAACATCTCTTCCATACTCTTCTAGCCCTTGAGTAGGGGAAGAAGGAGGGACTTGGAGGGCTCTCTGATGAGAATTTCACTGCAGTAAAACCTAAAATACAAGCCTGTAATGCCAGGGAGACTGAGCCAGAAGCCTGAGAGCCACAAGAAAGACGACTACTCTCTTCTTCTTCTTCTTCTTCTTCTTCTTCTTCTTCTTCTTCTTCTTCTTC